>OY292395.1:20249662-20540765 GCA_958496205.1 Idaea biselata | reverse complement strand
TGTCAGACCTTCTGTTTCTTGGGTGTTTTCCTCTAGTCTGTAAAGGTATGCGTGTTGCAGTCAAATCTTAATTTCAGGAGTAACTAACATTTGTACATTACCAAATTTAGTTTTTTAATTATGTCTTTTTATATTGAATCAAGGTCTTCTAACTAGTGATTGCTACTTTAGCTTCACCTAGGAGTCACAGAGAACGGAAACGAGCTATTTGAACCCACAAAAACTGTATCAAGTTACCAAGCCTCTTCATACCGTTGATGCAGAGAATATTGTTTATTCCTTCGAAATTTTGAGCTCATATAGAGGTCCACTATTGGGTATCGAAATGGCTGTTTTGTATAGACTAGCAGTGACAGCAGCAGATCAATCTTCCAAATACTTAACACTATAAAGAACACACCCTTCAAAAATCTGTCCAGCAGTTTGGGCTTTGAATTGAATGGATAAATTAGCGGTAACCCGCGGTTTCACTCACATAAGTCCAGAACCCGTGGAAATTTCTATAAACCCTTTCATAAATGATGTCTACATCATATTATAAAGAACACACTCTCCAAATTTCAGCTCTCTACTACATATGAGCAGTTTAGGCTGTGCTTTGAACCCATTAGTCAGTGGAGACAAAACATTATATAGATGTATAGTTACCTAGTATGATATGTTGTCTCGTTCCCCCTCGGCACGTTTTCCGTAAGCACCTTCTCTCCTTCCACTTCCACACCTGCGTCTCCCGTCGGTTCTTCACCTTTCTCTTTCTTACTTCCTGATTTATCTTCGTCTTTTTGTTTGGAGTCTTTTACCTTCTCTGATTTAAGTTCTTCTGATTTCTCAATCTGAATAATTGTTAAAATGTTACATAATTTTTTGATATGTTTTTGGGTGAGGTGATAAAAAAGAAAATCCGTATTTATAATATTACATATTTTTCAAAGATATTAGATGATTACACCGAGGTATTATTGCACATAATACATAGATCATTCATCAAACGTAAAGGTGTATGAAATCAAACTTAAGTCTAGTTAGTTGATGTAATATAGTAAAACGTTCTTACTTGTAAGTCATCATCGTCAACATCCATAGCAACTTCTTCATCATCCTTCAGGGACTCCGCCTCCTCATCTTCATTTTGTATCGTTGGCTGTTGTTCAGCTTGCTCCTTAGTAGCTGCGTCTATAGTCTTTAATGAAAATCGAGGAGCTCATTAGCCTAGCTGCACCTACCGATCTTGAATGGTCGTGCGGTTTAAGCAACGCTTGGCGCGGTCATTACTTGGATTGGTGACCGATAATTTGTGTGGGAAAAATCACTTTCTCGAGCTCCTTATCTCTGATAGCAGTCGATAGGTCAAGGCGACCTGAAAACTCTCTAGGTGAGCCATACGAAAAGAAAACTGAAAATAATTAGAGATACACAGACAGACTGACCAAATCTCTTTTCTGGGCTGACTGGGCTGGGAGGTTAGTATAGGTGTTGGGCAAGCTTACTCAAGTTAAGATAACACTTTACCAAATATTGTTGGACCCACACTAAGGAAGGATACTTTATTAAAAATACGTTCTCGGCGGTAATCGAATACAGAAACACTGGTAATCCGAACCAAGGTGTTGACCCCTATGCCACAAGAATTTGATTATTATCTATTTCAAAACTGGTGTCAATAAGGACAATTTGTAACTTAATCTACATATTTCTTATGTTTTTATTGCTCAAGGCATTTTTACTTGAAATATTTACAAGCAAGCCCGGCAAGCGAGGGGCACAGGTTCGAATCCTGTCATGGGAGGATTTTTGATGATGTATTTAATCTACATGTTTTGTAATTACATATCATTTAGTATATTATGATTTTTTTTGCCTCTAGGCATGTCACCCGACGGAGACGTGAAACTCGAATTCAAGCTTTGCTGCGAGTGAATTTGCGAAGATGTATTTTTCCATGAAATATACACATGTTATGTTTTTATCATCCCGATTACAATAATCTGAACCTTCTGAGTGACACAATGAGGGTTATTTTACCTGCAAATCGTCCTGTTTACTCTGTTTGACGTGTTGATAAGCGTCGGCGTCAGTGTCCTCGCCATTGTCTCCGCCATCATCGCCTTCCTCCTCCCTCTCTACGTTTAGAGTGTGTGTTTGTTTCTGTTTTTGTTCGTTTATGTCACCTGAAGAAACAAGTTTTTATGTCGTTACAAATAACGGATCAGTATCATGCACAGAAGAAAGTATTTGAAATGCTGCCAGGATCAGTATCATGCACAGATGAACGTATTTGGAATGCACAATCACATGCACGTTTTTCTTGGCCTAAAAGAATTGTCTCTTCCCTAAAACGTCATACAGACGAGAGGGTGGCGATTTATAACCAGACCAAAGGTTAATATGAAAGTACTCTGGGATTTTAGAGACCAGCAAACCTAGAGTTCTTCACGCACGGTGGCGTGTAAATTGTTTGGTCCCAAGGAGATTTGAGGGCAGGTCATCAGGAAAAACATTGCCACATCTATTTGTAGTAGGTGTGGTCAATGATGATTGACAACAATTACCTACTATGCCGACCCAAAATAATGTGGAGTTTTAGCGGACCCAGAGTCCCCAAAAGGGATGCATCTGGAAATTTCGCGAGATTACAGAGATTTAAGCAATAAAGTTCGCAATAATATTGTTTAAAAAAGCTAAAAATGTTATTAATTAACCTAATTTGCCAATAAGCCAATTGCAATTACAGGCGAAATATCCAGCTCTGTAACAACAAGTTAAAATATGGTAAATATACCGTTATTAAATAATATTACTAGTAAATATAACTATGTACCTACTTAGTTTAAAATCGTTCAAAAATCTATTTAAAAGTTTCCATACCCAATGTCCTCAAGTCATCAGTTCTCCCCGGTTTATTTTCGTGTTTCTTGTCTTTCTGTTTCCGCGAGTCAGCGCGACTAGCCGCCTGCTTTTCACCGCGATGTCCTTTATCGCTCTTGTCTAGTTCAGATCTGCCGGTCGATTGTTTGTCTTCGCCTACTTGTTCTTGGGCTTGTTCCTATCGTAAAACAATAACCAACGAGATACTTTTTTTGAGAATAAATACTGGGATTCGAACCAACGACCGCTAGAGTACAAGCTTGCCGAGCTATGAATTACGTCACACAGGATGTAGCCATCAGGTTTTTTTAGCTCTATTTCATTTAAAGGTCTTTGAAAAGAATAATGATTTTTCTATTGGTTCCTCTTCCATACTTCTAATTTCACCGGCGACATTAAGTTTTGATACAACCTTATAGAAATTGTGGGCGGTACTCAGCAAGGTTTTCATTTTTAGTGTACAAAATACTCCTAGCTTGTTTCATTGAATAAAATGTAGTGGCAAAAATCAAGTTCGGATGTATTCACAATAATGTATGTACTTACATAAGGAGCAGTTTCTTCATCTTTAGCCTGTTCTTCATTAGTGTCAACATTATCATTGGTCCCTTTCTCCATTTGTGCATTCTCCGCTCTCTCCTCAGCCGATGGGTCGTTTGAAGGATTAGCTTGTGCATTAGCTTCGTGATTCTTCTCTTCAACGTTGTCCTCTTTGTTTATTTCTTCACTGTTCTTTGGAAGGTCGTCTTGCTCAGCATTGTCGGTTTGAGAGTTTTCTTCGTCCTGATTTTCTATTTGAGGTGACTCATTTTCATTCTCCTGTAATTTTTTAAATGTTAATATAGAATAGGTATATTTTTTTAAACTACATTTTGTCTTCGCAATAATGTCTAAACATTCAGTCGGATCTTGTTCTGCTGCCGTCTTTCTTCGTCTAAGTGAGCGTGATACATCTTAGATCATATCATCACTAACCATTAGGTGAGTGGTCAAACGATCATCTATCGTGTGTAAAAGAACAGCTATGCAAAACTGCATATTTTTAAGATCACAATGATAATTATAGAGTCAAAATTAGGCAAATTAACTAATAAGAACTTACATTTGCTTCATCATCTTCAGTCTTATCGTTCTCTTTTTGATCACCTTCATTCATGCCTTCTTCGTTTCCATCTTTGTCTCTATTCTCTCCATTATCGCCCTCTTCATCACTAGAAATATCCAGTCCGTTTCTGTTCTCTTCTTTTTCTTGTGTTTCTTCAGGTTCATTTTCTTCGGGCGCGTCTTTCATTTTATCTATTTCGAACGGATTCTCTGTCTCAGTTTCACCATCATTATCTTCATTTTCCTCACCATCAACGTCCATATTGTCTGGCATTTCAAAATCTTCTGGTTCAGGCATTTCTTGGTGTTTACCGTAGTATGGGTCTGGATGATCGTCATCTTCTTCAGCTTCTTTCATTTCATTAATATCCTTTTTCTGTTTCTTATCTTTTCCTTGGGAACCGTCATCGGAGCCTTGTTCTTTTTCTTTAGCAGCCATTTCTTTCTCACCCGTGCTTTCGCCTTTACCTTTATCTTCTTTATCGTTTTTACCTTCATCGTTTTCTTCTTCGTCTTCCGAACCCCAGATTTGTTGGTCCAGTTTTTCAGCAGCATTATCGATGTCTCCCATTTGTTTATCCGCGTCTTCGTTTTCGTCTTCTTCGTGTGAATTATCGCCTTCTTTTTTATCGACATCTTGTAAATGGGAGTCAAAATCGTCAGTCATATTAATTCCTTTCTCTTCTTCTTTGCAATCCCTCTCTTCTTCTTTCTTCTCTTCGCCTGGACGTTGAGCATCGTCTAATTGATCTTGATTTTCGATTCTCTCTGATACATCTTTCTGTCCTTCTCCGTCGCCGAGGCCGGTGCCACCTGTCATCTTTCCTGGGCCACCTTCTCCCTCCCCTTCGTCCATATCTAAGCCTGAAGGTTTGCAGAAGCCTTTAGCCGATAAATCAGAAAATATTTTTAACAAAATAGACAGCATTTTACAAGACACTCGATGTACAGCTACTTTTTGCGTGATAAAGTATTGCACAAACAATACAGTTTGTTCCAAAATTGGCACCAATCTCATTACGACGCTCTTGACTTGATCTACGTCTGTTTTCGTCGATATAAACTGAACATAATTAATAACCAACGTCTCCATTTTACTGATAAGAGAGTTTAATTGCAGCATCTTAGAGTCAGTAGTTAACTTTTCATGTAATAGTTCTTTCAAATGTTTATCTTCTAAGATGTCTTTTGTTTCTTCAGGTATCTTTTCTCCGTTATGTATGATTTCGTCAATTGCATTTATCACTTCTGAATTTTCGTTTTCTTGGGGTAAATGTTTCTTATACACTGATTGTATTATCAGAAGCAATGTAGCTAGTAAATCTTCAGATTGGTTTATAATTTTATCGCTTGAAATCTCCATTGATATTTCATTTTCTCTATCTAGTTCTTCAACTTGTTTGAGGGTCTCTTTTAGGTATAAGGATAGTTCAAATATGCTTCTTAAAAGAGGGTGTTTAGGTTTCATTTCATTTGTATTTATATTCAACTTTAATTGATATTCGTTTAATATATCATCAATATTTGAAATCATCGATTCTAGATTAATTTTAGTATCAGTTGCTACATCAATGTGATTCTGTGATATCACTGGTACAGTTTTAACTTCACCAATACTTTTAGGGGTGTTATTAGTCACTTTTTGTAATGAATTCTTTTGTTTTGTCACTTTAGATATTAGAGACTTAATTTTCTTGTTTAACTCTTTCCATTCATCTGTATTTTTGTTACATGTCACTATTTTAGAGTCTGATAGGACGCTATCAAAGTTTGGTTCATACTCGGCGCTTATTTCTTTTTCGGGTAAAGATTTTAATAAGACACTAAATTGTTCAAGTACTATACTTGTATTCGCGAAGCATTCGGTGAACAATTCGAGTTTTTTGTTTAGCGTCGAGATTTTTGCATTGGAGTCGATTTCGAGTGCGTTGGTTAGATGTGTAGTGAGATTGCGCAAGTCGCACAGGCGTCTAGAGTATTTGGCTATCGATTTCTTTTGAGTGTTTGTCAGTTGCTAAAAAGAATAATTCATAAGTATTATGTAATATTGACAGCAAGTTAGCGTTAGAGTATAACGAATTTTACAGCTTTGCTAACTTATTTTAGAAGCTATACTTACCAGCAATTGAGCAGAGAATCCTTTGCATCTCTCAATGTTTTGAATGCCTAAATCTTGATGTGGTGTAAGCAAAGCTTTGGAAAGGAGTGTATGTCTTGCAATGTTCTTCTGGAAATATTTCTCGCAGCCTAACCATAGTTGGCTCAATGAAGCATCACAACGTCTGTAATTAAAGTACGATGTTGTTTTATAATTACAAAATAAAAATGTTTTTTTCGCATTATTCGAAAAACTTGGAAGTTACCAATTACCTTGACTTCAAATAACTCATCGCAGCTTCGAAATCAACAGGTTGTATAGTAAAATCATACAAGTCATTGTCAGCGGCGGCTAATATAACCAATCCGGTTCGATAACTCAGGCCCATTTTGGTCAAATACTTGAATAAGTCTGCGAGAGATTTCCGTTTCTGTTGGACTATGTTCTTTGCTTGGGACGTTTGTTTCTCTTTGGGTAATGAGGAGTCAACCTGAAAAACATAAACATAATTAGACAAATAAGTTAGTGAATCAATACTTATAGTTCTTTTATTGCAGAGAATTAATCCTAAATCCAATGCTATTTCTTCTTAGAATAAGAGTTATTCGAGGTTTTTGTCGAACCCGCCTTAATTCGCATTTTCTGTTTTAAATTGTTACGTATCGAAGTTGACAATACTAGTAAATACTAGTAAAGTCTATAGTATAGACTCTATACGTATATATAAAATTCAAAGTCCTGGCTGATATATATATTAACGCAGAGCTCAAACCCCTGGTCTTAGAACCATGAAATTTGGAGAGTGTGTTCTTTTTAGTGTGTAAACATCCACTAAGAAAGGGATTTTGGAAAATCCCGCGGGATCGGGACTTACACGGGTGAAACCGCGGGACGCAGTTTGTAACATATATGATTCGAAATTCTAATATGTTTTAGTGAACAAGACATGGTGATATCGCGTTCTAAAAATAACTTACCTCCAAAGAGCCCAGATGTGTGTTAGTCTCAATGACCAAAGTAACAAAATCGTCCAACGCTTGAACAAGCGACGGGTATCCAGTATTCGTTATAGTATCTTTACAAAGAACCTTCGCCTTGTTCAGTAGACCACCCACTTTGGATAGAAGGCTTCCTTCACTGATTAAAATAGTTGGTGCTTCAGTTTCGTCTAAATATTTCTGTTAATAAAAAAATACATTGAACTGTCATTTTTATTTGACGAGAAAGGTTTGGTCCGCCATCTTGGGACGGTGGCCATATTGAATTCAGTGTGAGATAACTACATTTATCGTTTAAGCTAATTTATGTGACAACTTGATTGTGCAAGACGATTATTAAAAGACTCACTCATTCATTCAATAAACTTTTATTCATTCATTCATTCATTCAATAGTTTTCAAGGCTTATATTTGACGCTTTGATATAGGCTTTAAGCGAAACAAACGTCTTTTTTTAGAATTCCTAAGTAAATAAGGACAGTTGGTTCCTTTATCTAACAGTAGGTTCCTTTATCTAGTAGACGTCTAATATTTATCTATTTTAAAATAGTCTACGTTTTATTAAACATTTAGCTTCCTACAAATAAGATACACTATTTGGTATTTACTATTTGTATGATTACCTCATAATTTGATGTATGTGAAATTTGAATATTTTATGTAGAGAAGTAATAACCATTATTCCAGCTGTTAATTAATTTCTAAGAATAGTTACATACTAAACTAAGCTACACTAAGTACAAACTACATGTTAGTGCATAGTAAAGAAAGTTATACTACCTGCATATGCTGTGAATTAAAAAGAAAAGAAAATTAGTACCGTTTAGTAAATAATATGATGTTAAACTGCAAAACGCATAGAAATTATTATTAGTAAAAGACATGCAATATGCTTAGATTAAAATTGGTGTATTCTAGCCCAAAATTAAGAAAGTAGGGTTTTATGTAAGTCTGGGAAAACGGGTACAATAAGTCTTAACTCAGTTATATACGTATACATGCAAACATTGGGACTTAGGCTTTACTAAGAGATAACTGTAGATCTCTTACTAAATCTAAAGTCCTGAAGTCCGTTTTAGGCCTGTGTCTAAAAGGGAAAGTTTTGCACAATAAGCACAAGCATAAAGAAAAACTACTACAACTGTAGTTAACAGTTTTATAGGTGCCGGCAAACTTTTTGAAAAACTCTCGACGTGGAAGGGGTAAGTTCGCGCAGTTCATTTATGTGCGACGCCATTTTTTTTCAAGTTCATTGCCGAAATCTGTAGTTAGAAAAACTACTACAGATCCCGGCATCTGTGTAGTAATAACTAATCACTGTGCACCTGATATGTAGGTTTGAATGCCGTATTTGCGCGCGCAACTATAACTGGCGCATAGTTATTGTGAGCCTTGCAAAAAGTATCTAAACTACTATCCTTTTTAGACCAAATGAACAATGCTAAGCTGCATTTTCTTATATTTTTTTAGTTTATCCTAAATTGACTTACTTTGATATTCCTCGCTAAGAGCACGTGGTTCTGCACATCGATCATGTAAGCCCCGCCCGCGGGCGCGCTCGTGGTGGCCCGTTTCGGCCGGTCCCAGATACCGACGTGGTCTACGGTAGAGTCTGAGCCGGTGTCTACTAAGTGCTCGATTACTAACTCTTTGAGAAGTTTCTGAAATGTTGGTAATTGTTACTTTACTGTTGAAGTAAATTATAAAAATAAAATAAATTCTGTGAACAACATACAGCGCCATCTAGCCCGGTGGTTAGCTACTAAGCTTGTGTTACATTGACTAGACAACGGATATAATACTGGTATGCTAGGTATGCTGTTATGATATTATGCTGGTATTAGATAACTTGCGGCCTGCGGTTTCACCCGCGTTAATCCCCATAAGAAAATATCTATATTACAAGTTTATCTGCAATCGGTTCAGTCCTTTTCGCGTGACCGACTGACAAACATACTCACAAACGTTCGCGTTTATGATACTAGTAAGATATTATGTTATTATTGTGTATACCCTATTTCAGAATCTTAGATCAAAAAACTCATACTTTTATTTGAAAGTGACAGTTCTTTACTTACTTTTTCCTTTGATATTGACAGTTCATTGTTTACATTTTTGATCTAAAATTCTGAAATAGAGTAGATATGTCATGTTCTTTTTGGCAATTGATTTGCCAGAGTTAGCTCTTTTCTATAATTTATCTAAAGCGCTTTTTCTAACCTCAAACTCCTTAGTATGTTTATGCAGCGCTTTATGCGCTTTCTCGACCGTATCCTTGACGCTCCAGTAACTAAGATCTCTATCCCAAGTACAGATCTTAACAAAATCACGTAGTTTCTTCTCGATGGGTGCACGTTTCTCCTTTATGTACGCAGCGATTTGAGCGCTGAATTGTGAATAGTAGTTGTAAATGTTCCATAGTATGGAAATAAGTTCGTCTGTGAAGAAGAAAAACTATTATTAGACAAGTCATCTATATTCTACATATAAAATTCAATGTCCTGACTGATTGACTTAGTTTAATATATCTATATCAACGCACAGCCTAAGCCACTGAGAAAAACCACAGGTACGTCCAGATGTTACTATACAGGATGAACTATTTAAACGGGCCTTCAAAGGAATACCCCAATTTTGACAAAAACTAAAATGACATATTTCGATTTTTGTCCAAATATACCATTTTAGTTTTTGTCAAAATCGGAGACGCAACTCCTTTCAGCATTTTTCGTTATTTTTCTTATAGTTTAGGACGACCTCTGTGGCGCGTCGGGGGAAAGCCCGACTGCAATGCAGAAGGTTGCGGTTTCGATTCCCGCCGGGTGCCAGTATTTATGCTTAAAAATAAATATTTGTGTCTGGTCTGGGTGTTTTTTATGTATCATATTATGTATGTTTTTACAAAAAAAGCGTATAATTAATTGTAGTATATCCGTTGTCTAATACCCATAGTACAATCCTAGTGCTTAGTTTGGGGTTGGATTGCGCTGTATGTAATGTCGTGCAATATTTATTTATTTATATCCTCCTGAAGACTGGTTTAAATGGTTCACGCTATATCATGCAAGTTTATAAACCTTACCTCGCCGTTGGCCCCTCTCCAAATGGACCAAATGACAGTGGTACACGTAAACGATATCCAATCTCACTTCGAACTCAGCCAACGTAGATTTCTCAATAAAATCTCTAAGCACAGGCAGCACACGACCCGCTTGCTCCGGATCCGACGTCAGGTAAACGTTCACTACAGAGTATAAGTAGAACCAGTACTTGTGGGACTCGGATTGTTTTCTGAAATTCATTTAGTAAGAAATATTTTTTACTCGAAGATTTGCTCGGCAGTTTTTAAACACACTTTTTGAAATAACGCACTTACTTTTTACAAAATTTCTATATTAATTATTATAATTAATGAAGGATGTTCGATTTCAGATTGATGCTTGGAACCCGCACTAATAAATAAGAAATTATCTTTGTAATAGACAAACATGACACACTTATTATTTACATGTCGGACTTGCAAAATTTTGTATACATAAATTTTAAAAAAATAATGCGTTTTCTAACTAAAGTGACAATAAATAAGTAATTCCTCTAAAGATTTGAGTCAGATTCTTTTCTACTGCCATATTGCTTCTTCTAGATGAGCGTGCTACATCTTAGACCACATCACCATCACTTGTCAGCAGGTGAAATAGTGGTCAAACGCTGATTTATTGTTTTTTAATAATAACTAGCTGCGCCCCGCGGTTTCACCTGCGTAACGAAAGTCCCGATCCCGGGGGATTTACGGGATTAAAAGTATCCTATGTCCTGCTCCTGGTTCTAAGCTCCCCACTAAGTTTCAGTGAAATCGGTTCAGCCGTTCTTGAGTGAATAGTGTAACTAACACGACTTCCTTTTATATAGTAGATAGATATGTATGTACACGATTTCAGTGATTTTCAAGTAGTCCCATCTTTGCATGCCTGTAATGGGCACGTTATTGTTACAGAAATAACTTATAATAAGACCCTTGTCAAATAAAATCAAATCAAATATATTTAATCTTTAAGAACGATGTATAAGTTAGATGAACGTTTAGAAATGTCGAGATTTTACTGTGTACATAACTTAGCAATAAATGCCTTTATATCTAGCGAATTACAATTACCTCTGATAGACATTATTCAAGCAATCCTTCCAATGTCCCATTTCCAATTTCCTCCAATTGATAATCTGCTGCCCAACCAACAGCGAGATGTCGATCATATTATTGCCTGTATGAGCGTTCTTATTCCACTCCTCGATTTTGTCTCTTAACAGTTCTAACCCAGTTAGGAACCGTGAAACAGGGCTTGTTACTGAGAAGCTCAATATTCTGTTAACTATTACTATAATCTGGAATCATACATGAAAACTATAAGTAGAGAGTTTTTAGAGTTCCATACCCAAAGGGTAAAAAAGTACCCTTTTACTACGACTCCGCGGTCTGTCTGTCTGTCTGTCAGACGGGCAGACGAAACGCGGAGTCGTATAATTTTCACAGATCGTGTATTTCTGTTGACGCTTTATTTTTACCTATTTTTGAGGCACGGAGCCCTAGAAAAAGAAATAATATTCGAACTGAAACCAAACATACCTCTTTCAAAGTAGGGAAATCCGGCCATAGATCCAACAATTCGTTGGTAGTGTCCTTGACTCTATGCAACAACGGCACACATTCCTTCGTTTCAGAAACCCAAGCTGTTCTATAGAAATCTTTACTAGACGAATCTACAAACAAAAATAAACTTTAATGCAAAGCGTTAAGGTGTATTAGTTTTAGTTTTGATAAAAAAGATGTTGAAATTAAAGACATTTTTCGGTTTGAATCGCGTGGTTTTTATTACTTTTAGCATTGTTACAACGCTCAACGTCTCGAAACGTTGAGCGTTGTAACAATGCTAAAAGTAATAAAAACCACGCGATTCAAACCGAAAAATGTCTTTAATTTCAATACAACATCGCGAAAACAGAAGAAAAATCTATAAAAAAGATGTTTTTCTATTTGTAGTATGTACACATACAATGTGTAGTATATCCGTTGCCTCGTACCCATAGTACAAGCTTAGTTGCTTAGTTTGGGGCTAGATTGTGCTGATTGGGCGGTAAAGGACATCGTAGATGTTACTTTTCAGTGTTGGGTACACTGAAAAGTAACATAACCCCCCACACTTTAGGGAAAATTTGTATTTAAGTATAAACTGCTTTTCTTCCAAAATTCAACACTCTTAGAGGAACTCGACATACAAACATTCACATACTTGGTATTAGTAAATAGTATTCTTAATTAGTATTCTTACCATCTCCATCTACTTTTTCTTTAATCTGTGATATTAAAACCAACAAGCTGGGCGACAGAGTCCCTTCGAGTTCACAATCCAGCGCTTCCCAAGCATTTTGTATAACCCGACTAAATGTAGGATACCTCTGGAGAAAAGAACTGATTACGTCGTTGCCTACCAACTTCTTTTTGCCGCGTAACCATTCCGTTGACGTCATGTTTTTAACAAAAGACGAATGCCAATTGTAAACTAGCGATACGTCGTCAGAGGTCAGAGGGTATTTTGATTTTTTGTCTGGATCGTGGGCTTTTTTCGCGGGTTTTTGGTCTAGAGAAGGCGGTTTGAAGTCTGAGAAATCATGGTCGGAGTATGATGGGAACATTTCTTGTATTTCTTCTTCGGCCATAGCGTCTTCATCTTCGTCTTCACATTTAGACCTGGCACAAAAATTATTCAGAATTCAATAAGTAAATAATTGAAATTAAAGACATTTTTCGGTTTTAATCGTTTTTTTTTCAGTTTTGTAAAGGTCTCATAACGTTGAGCGTAGAACGATGCTAAAAGTAATAAACACCACGCGATTAAAAGCGAAAAATGTGACGAAAAATGTAGAATACATCCTGTCATTTATTGCTTGTTGATTAAATAAGGTATAAATATGTACTTACTTTGTAACATACAACGCCTCATCATCAATTTTCTTCTTCTCAATAGCTCTCTGTTGCTCTTCCCATACTTTGACCAGCACGCTTAGTGTCGATAAAACAGCATCTACACTTACTTTGTCGAGGTGTTCCTTAGCAGTGCAATGCATTCTTAATTCGGAGAGGTTCATTTTTAAAACTCTGTGAACATAAATAGTAGGGAGACTTTAGATTATACATTAAGGTATATTACTAGCATTTAAATAGGCTCTCAATACATATTAGTTAATAGAGGGAGAGGGGTTGATTGCTTAATGATTAGGAGGGAGCAAGACGAAGTATAAGTCTTCCGTTTCTAAACGCGTATCGCTCTTCTTTGCATGACTCCAAGTCAAATTTAAATAGAACAGTTCCTCTATCTTACTTAATATTATAAATGCGAAAGTAATTCTGCCTGTCTGTTTGTTGCGCTTTCACCCCTAAACCAATATTGATGAATTTTGGTATAGAGATATATAAGACCCTGGAAAAGGACATATGCTACTTTTGAGCCCGTAAATTCCACGGGATCGGGATTTACGCTGGTGAAGCCGCGGGTGCAGCTAGTATGTTGTAACTTGCAAATTTTATAAAAATCGACTGGCTAATTCCCAAATGGTCATTATCGGTTCAAAACTGAAAAAAAAAGAAACACTTACTCAATACGTTCCGACTCAGCAATAGTTTTACCATCATTCTCCGTAGTTGAATTCTTATACAAAATTTTCATCAAATTCTTTGTCATGAACCGATTCAAGAACTTTTCCTTCTCATTGTAATTTGGTACCCCAATTGGATACAGCATTAGGTCCCTAACAGCTCTCGTGATACCAAAACCTTGTTCTAATTTCACTATCAATTCTCTTATCAAATCATTTAAAGTAGTGAAGCTATAGATAATCTGTGATAGAGAACTCTGCAATAACTGTGCAAGATCAGGGAATGCATCAGAGTAAACGGTTTCGATTTTCTTGTAAAATGCGGTAACAGAATACAGCCAGGACGATGTTTCTTTCACAACGGTTTTAGCTTTATTTATAAGTGCAATAGTTGAGGGTGGCTTTTCCTGCAGACTTTCATAGAGTATATCGCAGGTTTTTATTAAGTTTGATGTTAGATCGGTCGTTGTTTTTGCTGAAAGAATTGATTTTGTGAAGTGTTTGCAATCCTGAAATAGAAAAAATATTTTGATTTGCTATATTTGCCATTTTTTTTCACACGATAGATGAGCGTTTGATTACTATCTCACCTGATGGTAAGTGATCATATGGTATATTTTTTGCACAATTATCTCCCCAGCTGTTGCAGGTATGCCAGGTGAAAAGTTAACAAAGCATAAGTGCGAATAAAATCGAGATAAAATTACTCTACTCCAGAGATCCAGTTGAATGTGTTCAGTATTTTAGTAGAGATTGGGCAGCAAACATAATCATGAAAGTAATATGGTGTAACAGGACTTACCTTCACAAAATTACTATAGGTAGGCTGATCAGGTCTAAATGTATTGCCCAGTGCATATTTACGAATCTTATCAGCTGTCTGCTCTTTCAAATCCAATATAATACCACAATAAGGGTGTACTTTCTTCAAATTGTTTCTAACATCTTCTGTCTTGTAGAACTCATTTGTTATTTGAGATGACTTCTCTATATTTCTAGTTTCATGTATAGTTCCATTAACTAAGCCGTGGAAGTAGTACGTACTGAGTAAAGCTTCGAACATCGCTACGTCTTCTTCTATATATTTAACTTTTAACCTGTACCTTTCAACATGATCTACTGGTTTCACTTCAGCTAAGACTTTAGCAAAGAGAAGACTGGATAATATGCTAAGTTTCGATGTAAGAATCTTGATTTTAGTTTTGTCAATATTTTCTATTTGAATTTTAGCTTTCAATTGGGAGTATATTTCATGTATTTTATTTATAGTTGAAATAAATGACGTGTCCTTTATATGAGTTTTTAGGTCTTCAAAAGTATTTGTGCCTGAGTCTTGGATACTATTTTTGACTATAACTTCATGTAAATAGTTTATAAGCCGCTCACATTTCGTTAGTTCAAAATTAGCGTCTGTTATTAATTTGAGAGCCGCAGAAGAGTCGAGAGTTGCAAAGTTCTTCCACAGAATATTCAAAACTGTGCCTAATTGTGTAGAGTAATTAGATTGATTTTCCATTGACACTGTTTCGTATGCTAGTTGATGACGATTACCTAGAAGAGAAGTTATTATAATATTTATATTGAATAGTAAAAATTAACAAGAGACTTTAATAAGAAATGCCAAAAGCTTGAGATATTATCTAGAGGTCTGCGTTTTATAGTTTTATACCTACCTACGTAAGTTCGAGGACATAATAGACTATAACATAGCGACAGTTGGTATCTTGAAGAACGCTTCAAAATACCATCAGTCGCTATCAAAGCTCACCCAAATTAGTGCAGTGGCAGCGTGTCTTTGGCTTTATATGCAGTCTGCTCGCGACCAAGCACAGTCTAACCCGAGTGATTGGAATCTAAAATTATCTACAACCCGATCTAGACCCTATTTCTAACAATAATAAAACAAGTGAGGTCTAAAATAGCCCTATTTTTTCTTACTAAGTAAAATGCTCACCTTCAATATCCATTGACACAGTTAACTTCTGCAAATAATATAACATCAACGGTAGATTCTTGGACAATCTTTTGGTTGCAGTCGGAATGTCGTCAGTCGGGTTCTCCTCATGAGACTCATTCTCAATAGCAAAGAATGGTTCTGGATAAAATGCTGGCGAATTAACTAACGCCTTGTAGAGTTCATTCCAGAATTTTGTTTGTATTGACGATAATCTGTAAGAAAACAAAATAAACAATTTTAATAGAAGCGTTAACCAACTTAAAAAAATGAAAAATTTGAACAACGAGTAATTTTCTAGACATGGGTCTCAAGGTACAAGGTACTAAATAATATCTAATTACAAAACTATTTATTACGTACCTTTCCATATTTGTACTTCCTTCCATAATTTTGAGTAAAACTTCCAAAATATTCATAAAATGTGCAGGAAATCCTTTACTTTGTTTAACCAATCGTACTAAATTAAATAACAGATTTCTATAATTTTCTTTGATGCTTACGTTTTCTTCTGCATTTAATTTTGTTACAAACATCATAATATCATACTTAATTATATCTAGTAGCCTCTGTATAACGTAAGAAGTTACGGGTAGAAGTTTTATTTCCGAAATGAAAGCCGGTGATATAGCCGGTCGTGTTTTCGACAAATTTTCTTCAATAATTATCAATTTATCGCTTTCTGGCACATCTAACGCGAGACTAAAATCTGTAACCGTCGATATATCAACTGCTAAAACTTCCATCTGCTTTTTAATGTGTTGGTTTAAATTCAAAGACAATTTGTTATAGATTTCATTCCTTTTCAGGCATAATTCGTATTCATCTTTGTTCGCGTATAACTTTGGTTGTCCACACGACTTTCTTAACTTTTTACTTATCTTGATCACTTCAAAGTTATCTACGTCGTTTTCGTTAGTTATTAGATCAACAAAAGAGTTAAAATCTCTTTCTTGTTGTTTATCAGTCGAAATACTGAATAGCGCTTTCATTAAATGTTTTTGTAACCATTTACTGTGGATATCGAGCAACGGAATCAAGTCCTCTCTGAGATGCTTTCTCTTTCTAGCACCAGATGTCACGAACATTTTCTCTGATGCTAATTTCAAGAATCTACTTCGCCAATATAGAAGCTGGAGAATTTTACAAACGCTAGTATTATCTAAATCTCTGGCACTATCGATAGCTCGGAAAATGTGATACTCGATCGTGTCTATATAATTTTGACAACGTGATAGAATAGGGTACTCAATGAAATCGTCAGTTAGACTTCCGGACAGAATGGCGTTTGAGTAATCTAATACTGAAAAATCATTTTTCACTACAGTAGCTTCATCAAATGATTTCAGAAGGGTATTCAAGAGTAGAATGGTTTCCCGATTACTCTTATTAGATTCACCTTTTGTAACATAGCATATTTCTGGATAGAAGCGCTTATATGAATCGCAGGTTTTATCAAGCAAAAATGCGTAGGCGCACTCGTTTAGCTTCAAACCGAAATCGTTCATTGTGTTCGAATATTCAGTAAAACTTTGTTGCTCAATGAAATTGTTTTTAATAATATTGTAGCAAAGGCAGAGTAAATGTTTAGGCGATATTTTTTGGTACGCATTGAAAACGCTGAACAAAACATGATTGTAATTATCCTCAATTTCAGAATTTAATTCCAATGATTCTTGAACTGCTGTAAAAGCTATTTGATTTGCGATTTCTAATAAGGAGTCCCTATGTAATCCTCTTATTGTTAATGTATGCGTTGTATTTTTTGGATCAACGCAACTTTCTTCCAAATCGTCTAATTTCTGTTTTAAAGCATTTAACATGTTGTTTTTCATTTCGGATAAGGACATGTGGGTCGATGTGAAGTCAGCACCACATCGCGGTTTGATATAAACATCTGAGTAACTGTTGATCAATGCTGTATCTATTGGAATACCTCTAACCATTTGTTGCCAAGATAGATGAGCAGCTTGAAGCAAATGAGATATTGTTGGTCTTTCTAAGCCTAAAAGAAAAATATACATTAAATTTACATAACAATAAATTATAGTATAAGCCAAAAATAAGAATTAGTGCGATAACTTACCCTGAACATAAGACGACATCAACTCATGACACTCCACAAATAGCTCATGATAATGGCAAGGCAGTCCACAAGAAGATAACAAAGCTTTTAGATCCATATCAGTAACTGTCTCAGACAGTTTACTATTCCAGTCTTCTGGCTTAAGAATAAACAATTCTACACCTCTGTTTCTCATTGCTCTTGAAATTTCACCGTATTTTGGATCCATTGTGAAAAATACTCTAAAGTCCGGGTGAGGTTTGATCTCACTTATATCACCCCTTTCAGGAATGCTTAGTACACCGTTAGGTTCTAAAAGACCGTTAAGTCTGTCCAAAACGGCTGCTGAAGTCAAATTGACGTTGTCTAAAAGCAACCAGGAACCTTCAATCATTGTTTTCACTAGTAAGGAATCAACCCATTCGAATTTTCCACCTGCATTAACTCCTGCACCATTACATACTTTCGACTCTAATCTTTCTAAACTGACAAGAACTTCTTTTAACTTATTAGAAATTTCACTGAATATTTCGCTATGTTCGTGCAGTTTCCGAGAATGTGCAGTCAGAAATTTGACTCTAGCTTTAAACTTTTCTGCATTATTTGAATCTTCTAAATTTATTTGTAGTGATTTGTACTCATATAGTTGACTCAGCAGTTTGTTAGATCTCCAATTTTGTTCATCTTTGGACAGCCACAGTTTTCTAACTATTTGTATTGTTATCTTTTCTATTATATTGTAGAGATTCTCTAAGTTTCTATTGTAGTCTACTTGTTCGAATCCTCCTAATAGGTCTGACACATCCATTGCTGATGTGACTGGCACAACATGCAGATCGTTTCCTGTTAAATCTGCTAGCACTTGAACAACACTGCTTTTCCCTGTGGCTGTTGGACCAACTAAAATAGAAAGCCAGTTCATTTTTACAGTTATTGCTAAAGCCTTTAAAATTGGCATTTGATTTCTTAGGAGAAGAAGATTAGCGCCTGAAACTTTGTGGCTGTTGAAATCCATTTCCACATTTCTATCCAAAACAACGTCACCGAAAGCAAGTTCATAATTTGAGATCTTGAATAGTGGGTTGCTGTCACTTCTAGGGTACGTTGGTAGGAAAAATTCGTTGTAAGTTAAAATCATTCGTTCTTTATCTTCAGCTGTTCTCATACGGTTGACATATAGCATATCCACAAATTTTCCTGGAGATTCATAACAATTTATTTGGCAATCAATAATTATAGCTTCACACCATCTTTGTATGTCTCTCAAGTTCATTTCCCAAGGAGATCCTCTATGAGCCCAAGATTGTATTTCTGTCACTTCATGAGCAACTTTGCAGTTGAATTTAACGATTCTGTGTAGAATATCTTTTTTTATTTCTGGGTATTGGGATTCAACAATGTAAATAAGATCGTCTTTTGTCAGTGTGTCAATGTAGACTTGAGTAAATCTATTTAGGAATGATAAGGGTAGACCCCTTCGAGCACCACCTTGTTTCAACGGATTTTGACAAGCAAATAGCTTGGTTTCTTTCTTAACTTTGAAAGTTTTTCCTAACTCTGGAATATAAACCTCCCCCCTGTGGTCCAGACATGCGTTTAGACCTTCTAGCACAGGTTGTGGAGCTAGATTTAGTTCGTCCAATAGGATCCAGTCACCATTTTGTAATGCTTTTAGAAAAGCACCTTCTTTGAATATGAAAGACCCATCTTCGGTGGGCAAGTCAGTACCAAATAAATCTGTTATATCCTGCAAAAAAAAACAATCTGGTTATCAATTAATAAGCATAACCTACATAGATACCTACAGAATATCACTGTGTCATCTTTAGGTCCTTAAACTATTACATAAGAAACAGTCGCTTAAAATCTCGAGAACCCAAGCATAACCACCATATGGGTTCTCGAGATTTTAAACGACTGTTTCTTAATTTATGTAATAGTTTAAGGACCTAAAGATGACACAGTGTTATTCTATAGATTTTTATCGTCAGGTAACTTTGACTCCATATCTACAAAGTTACCGGTCTTTTTAAAACCATCGAAAAACGACAGGTGAATGGCAGAAAATAAAAACACAAAGGCAATTAAGTATACTTACGGTTTGATCGCTCAAATTGATTCTAATAACTCTATGCCCAGACGATTTCGCTAACGCAGTGACTAAACTAGTCTTTCCAACCCCAGGGTTTCCTTCCAAAAGAATAGCTTTATTCAACTGCATCCCTCTTAATAGCCTCAAAGTATTCGACCCTGTAGTTGGTGCCGTAAATGTGAAACGTTGTTCTGATTCCGAGATATCTTTATTAGGACCAACTTCAATATAAAAGGGCTTAATACCGAATTTGGTATCATCACTCTCTGCTGTGAATGTAGTCTGTTTATAGCTCAGCATTTCCCTCAATGATTCCGTATATTCGTTCCCGACGCTTTTTATTTGTTCTAAAAGGAAGTTTATAGCTGTTCTTCTTAAAATGACAAGTGTTTCAGAGTCAACGTGTCCGGTTAGTGCGGTTCCGAAGCAGTCTAAGAATGTCATACACGCACCGTGTACGTAAGCTTCAGGGGTATCCAATAAACCTTTCATAATGGTCTGGTTTATAAATTGAACCCATGAGAGTAAATCTCGGATACTAAACGGAAACTTGTTAGTTACTTCTGAATTCTTCAGCCAAACTGTAAATTCAAGGATCGAATTGCCAATTCCAGAGCTCCCGTCTTCTTGGTTACCTAAAGAAATTCCTTTTCCAACACTTTTTTCTAGAACCCGTAGCAAATCTTCTCTTGTCGTAACGTTATCGCACCATATCTCCGTAAATCTGTTTCGAAGGGCTGGCGACAATTCTTTCTTACCAAAATCACCTCCTGGATTCATAGTACCAATAAAATGAAAATTTTCCTTTGCTGTTATAACAAATATATCAGAATTATCTTCCATGCCTTTTTCAGCCAATACCAACTGTCTTTCTGGTTCTAATAAAGAATTTAATCTTTCCAAAACACTGTCGTCAGCCAATGAAATCTCATCAGCTAAGAACATATTGCCAGATTCCATTGCTTTTATTAAAGGACCATCAACCCACTCAAAAAGTCTTCCATCGTTATTATATTGCCGGACTGGTCTTAAGCCTCCTAAGAAATCAGAACTCTCTGTATGCATATGACAGTTAACTGAAAGAAGCTGTAGTTTCTTCAAAGCAGCGAGGACTTGACAAATTGTCGTTTTACCACAACCAGTCTCACCGACTAGCAAGACAGGTTCATTAAATGTAAAAGACTTAGCTATCAACACGGCTAACCTTCTCATATTATACGTCCAAACAACATGAGAAAACTCCTGCATCTGGTTATTTAAGATTGTCTCCAATGCATGCTTTGTTACGGGTGACGTTGTTTGATGTAGGCTGAACAAGTTATCTGGATTGACTTTTCTCTTAATATGTTTTTCTATAACTTCTCCGATAATGCTTCTTTCATCAGGCTGTCTCACTTTGCCAGCTAGGACAAGGTAGCCTTCGTCAGCAATGTGTTGATCCCAATCATAGAATTTGTCATCTGTTAATGCTTCTTTTGAAGCATGTTTATATCTCTGACCCCATCGAAATAAATCTCTCAGAGTAATGAAGCCATCTTTGCCTTGGACGGCTGCTGAGCCACGTCTTCTAATTTGCAATTCCGACATCACGTTTATCATCTTTTTGCTATAAGCAGGAGGGACGTGACAACGTTGATGTAGGATCGTTTCTAACTCTGCCTTTGGTATCTCATCAAAATGGAGTTCCACAAATCTGTTTTTGAATGCTCTGGACAACATTTTACGACCACCGTACAGTCCTGGAGGATTTTGGGTGGCAAACAACATGAAATTGGGGTCTGCTTTAATGACTTGCTGAGTTTCCGGTATGAATAATTCACGGTTATCATCCAGTACTCTGTTCAAAGCTTCTAAAACATCACTAGGAGCTAAGTTAAGCTCGTCAAGGATAATCCAGTAGCCCTTTCTCATAGCTTCGACTAACACGCCTTCTTTAAAGACTAACTTTCCACTTGCATCAGTGGCGTACGAACCAATATACTCTTGAAGATCGGTATGCTCGTGGTTGTTGATTCTAACGCAGACATTTCCGGACGCCTTAGCAATGTAGGTAATCAAAGATGTTTTACCCACAGAGGTGTCACCTTGAAGTAAAACTGGTAAACGTCCAAGAGATATAATTCGAGCTATATCGCGTAAGTTTTTCCTAACAGTAGGTGTTAAAATATAGCCTTCTGGAATATCTATGTCTAATTTTCCCTGAGGGATCCAATGACCTTCGAAAAGTAAGTAATTTTGACCAGTGACTTGTGGTTCGGGAATCAATTGATTAAATACTGACTTATAATTTTTCTTTCCAATTACTGCCCTGAAAAGATCCACAAATTAGGAAAATTATAATCATTTTATCATTGACAAACAAATACAAATTCTACCGCCAAAACAAGATTCACTTACTTAGCAATCATGGCCTCAACTACAGGGTGTGACGAACTATCCAACTGAGTGAGAAACGAAAGACAAAAAGCTTCGAACAATGATCTCGCCACCGTTCCACATTTTGCTTTCGCTGCTGCTGTCAATGCTCTACAAAGAGTTCGAAGCGAATAATGTGGAGCATTACCTGAACAAAAAAATGTACAATTAACAAGGAAAATACGACTTTATTGCATAGAAAAATGAGTTGAAATTTACCTGCTCCGTCTACAAGAGACAACTTTGCTTCTTTTCTAATACTTGCATAGAATACGTAGATAGCTTCCAAAATAGCCCCGCCCAAATTCAAGTGGTACAAGTAATCACCAATCAACAAAATCAAGTCATTACGTTCAGTCAGTTCATCTATGAAGAATTCTGTAAATCTGTTCCTAAGACCGACTGGCAAATCTTTCTTGCCAACATCTGTAGCTGGATTCATGCACGCGAAGAGAGTAAAATCTGGATGTCTTTTTATAGGAACCTTATCACCTTTTTCTAATAGATCAATTGTCTCGTTTTTGTCTTCCAATAAACCAGCAAGGCATTCTAATATCTCTGCCGACGCGAGATTGATTTCGTCCAGTAATACCCAGTGACCTTCTTGCATAGCTTTGACTAACGATCCTTCGATGAACGAAAAGGTCAATCTCGAAGCGGCTTTTATCTGCTGTTCTAATTTAGATAGTTTATGCCCAAAGTTAATCCATAACTTTAGTTTGCGTTCTTTTTTCTCTGCGTTTAATCTGTTTATAGCCGATTTGTAACTTTGCTTGATCAGAGCTAACAAAGCAGTCCAATTTTCAGTGTCGTAACACGTCTCTATGTGTCCAAGGAATTTCTGATTCTTTTCGACGTTGTAGAAGCCTTTGAATAGTGTTTCAAATTCGTTTTTAATTGGACGAATTACGTATTTCAAATCAACAGGTTTATAACCACCAAGTAAGTCCGCAGAATCTGATTGTTGATTCATATTGATGACAATGAGTTTGTGGCCAGTTTGTCTGGCCAAGTACTGTACTGATGAGGTCTTCCCTGTGCCAGTTTCTCCGACCAATAAAACAGGTTCGCTTGAAGTAACACAACAAGCTATCCTCTCGAGCAAACAAGCCGATTGACGCGTGAATGAAAATACAACTTGTTTATTATCAAAATCTATTCTGTCTAAGCTTTTCTCAACTCTAGGAACTTTAGCTCTACCCACTTCCAAATGAGTCGGTGTTAATGACACATTCGGTTTGTAATGCTTGCAGTAAAACTCAGATTTTGTCTCGACTATCCCAAGACTCGTCCCAACTTTTTTAGCTAACTCTAATCTGTTTTCAGGCGATGCTACTGAACATGTGAAGATATCCAATGCGTCTTGTAAGACTTTTAATGCCGATTCGGTACTCGTCACATTAAAACCAACTACAGATCTTGAACACCATTTCATCAAGTCCCTGGTGGATATCAATCTTGACCCTCTTATGATGCTCACACTATCTTTTTCAGCAGTTACGTTTGTGTCGACGGCTTGTAAGGAAGTGTCGTGACTTCCAACGGAAAACATCATGAAAACTTCGATCATTCTAGAGCATATCGTACTAAGACTCGGGTACAATGTGTGGATGATTTCTGAAAGCTCAGACCGCGATAATGGTTCGACGTTGATTTGGGTCAAGTGTTTTTGGAGCAATGTACTGGAGTTCGATAGTTTCTTTTGGAAGCCAAAGTTTGTTGTAACAGTTCTGCAAGTAAATAGACAATCTTACTATGTATTGTATCATTCACAAAGGTTTCTGTTAAAATTAGGGTAATTAGGCTGGCCGCACTTTGGATACGTTTTCGTCCGAATTTCATTCGTGCAC
The DNA here is from genome assembly GCA_958496205.1 of Idaea biselata. Taxonomy (NCBI): domain Eukaryota; kingdom Metazoa; phylum Arthropoda; class Insecta; order Lepidoptera; family Geometridae; genus Idaea; species Idaea biselata. The sequence continues at coordinate 20,516,676 of OY292395.1, read as the reverse complement.
TTACGTACGAAGACGTACGAACAATGCCATCTTTCCTATTACTATGAAAGCGCGAAGACTGCGAATTAGTCGTACGTTTGCGCGCTTCCATAGTACTTGGAAGGATGGATTGATTTAGTACTTAACATGTAAAAAAAATATATTTTTTGAAGTTATACACATTTTCCTTAGTAAACAGTCATACAGGTTAAACAACGCTTGGCCCTACGCCCTCATTGGGATAAATTAGGGTCAACTTTCGATTTATAAAGAATCTCTGCAGAAGTTCCTAAATGCCAATTTTTGTGTAATCAAAATTGCCATACCTCTGTGTAACAAAGAGTTGGAAGCCAGGTGTAAGTGGAAGCGCATCTCTGTATCCGGGCACGCAGAGCGTGTTCCTTTCTAACAATGAACTTAGCGTTGAAGCCACGTCCAGCGCGGCGGAATCTATGTCTTCTAATAGAAGCCAATGGCCGTTTTGTACTGCCTGAAATAAAACAGCCATGCATTATATTCACGGTTTTCATTATTTGAGTGATTCATATTACACTATCACACCTCAAGGAACCTGATCTACTTCTAAGACAAGTATAGCTAAACATAGTTACATTTTCCCGGGTCTTAATTAGTCCCCTCGCCTCGCGACCAAGACCATTGTAACATGGTCGAAACGTCTAGGTAAGAAAATAAATAATAATACACGATTAAGACCCGGGAAATGTAACTTTGTTAACAAATAGTGTAGATATAAAAAGTTCATAAGTATAGAAAGTAAGCCTGCGTAAGTCCAGATCCCGCGGGAATATCCGGATAAAAAGTAGCCTATGTGTTATTCCAGGTCTACAACTATCTGCATACCAAATTTCATCACAAATGGTTTAATAGTTTTTGCATGAAAGAGTGACTAACATACTTGTTTAGTTACTCACACAAAAACTTTCACATTTATAATTTTAGTAGGATGTTTTTTAGGGTTCTGTACTCAAAAGGTAAAAATGGGACCCTTTTACTAAGACTCCAACCGTCCGTCAGTCTGTCATCAGATTGTATCTCATGAACCGTGATAGCAAGACAGTTGAAATTTACAGGTGTATTTTGTAATTTTAACATAATATTTATTTAACATAATATGAATTTTTCATGATATTTTTAACATGTATTTTGTTGAACTTATAAATAAAGCGATAATCTATCTATCTTACCTCAGTTAAAACCCCGGGCCTCCACACAAACTCTCCCGGCACATCTGTGCACTGATGGCTACCAAGCAGCATACGGGAATCGGTCTGGTCACCCAATTGTACCTTCTTGAACGCTACACCTTTCCGTCCAGTGATTGCCGCTAGATGTTCCACTAAGGATGTTTTACCGGAGCCTACTGGACCCATCAGTGAAAGGGCTTGACCTGTAATCAATTGATTTTTTATTGTCATTTTGTGTCAATTGAACTCGGTATCTTAAGTTTTTGTGGCGCAGTAGTAAAGAACGGTAATACACAGGTCGCGGGTTCCCGCCGCGGGCATAAAATTTTGGAAAGCCTATTTTCATCACTTTTTCCAGATATTAAAAATAAACAAAAATATCTTTAGGGTCAGCATGTGGTTAAAATTAATAATAAAATAACTTGGATGTAGATATTAAAATAGCGAAATTCGGTAGCTTAAAAATATAGCTAAAAAATAGCTTTCATTTATGGGGTAATATCTCCATATACTTATCCCCATAAATAAAAGCAATAGATACATTACTTAAATACTTTTATTTAAGTATTACATAACCATCAAAACCGACAAATATAAGTTTTATATGCAAATATTCAACAGTAGGAATCGAACCTGCATCTTTATGTTTCGTATCCGCCTAAGACTCATCCGCCGCGACCTAGAGGTCGTCATATCAATATTTTATCATCATACTCATTTGTAAGTTGTCAAGGTTCACTACATTTCATAATCATAATATTTATATCAAATAAACATGTTTACTTACATAAATAGTTCTGGCCATGTTTTGCTTTTTATTACCTAAAAATACCTACCTACTTTTGATAATAATGCTATCTGGATACCATTGCAATCGGTTCAGTAGTTTTTGCATAATTGAAACACAAACCAAACAAACTTTCCCATTTATAATATAAGTCGGAGAGTGGGCTTATTAATTAAAACAATTTGTAATATTATTCTTTTTGTAATACTTTTTGATGAAATAAAGTATTTAGTAGGATATAAATTCTATTCTTACCTGATGCAACAGCCAAAGCTAAACTCCTCAAGTTATTTACAGTAGACTTCACAGGCACCAAGTTACCATTCTGAACATTGCTTTTATCATACACAGGTAACAAAATACCCTCAATATTCACAACACTGTCTTTATTTAAGTTCTCTTCTTTGATAATTTCTATCATAGGGTGGACTGGTTCTTTATTATTTGCTATAAAAGAGTCCAGCTCTCTTATTTTTAAGTTATTGGCTAGAATTTTAGATTGTACCTCAGTCATGTTTGTTAAGATTACCATGCATTCTTTTACCATCCTGAAATAAGATTTGATTATGCTTTTCAATAGATCAACATGCTTATCAACAGAGCAACAGTTTCTAGCCACTGTGTGTCAAATGCATTGAGATCATCACACCACCTTTTTTATGTGGGTCTACCTGCAGACGGCTTGCCCATCTCTCTCAATGCATTCAGCAAACATGCCTAGTTGACTCCCAAAAAAATGCCTGAGTTTTTTTTAACGAGCTGTGTGCAATTTTCTGATCTCTTACCATCTTATTTCAGCATTCCCATTATTTCTGAAATTACTAACAAACTTTGTCCAATCCCACTTGACAGATAGCTCATTGGGTAACTTGTTCAGTAATGTGTAACAGCAGGAAACTATCTGTTGATCACTTATTTTGTGTTTGTAGTCAAGCAGTCGTCTCTTCTTCGGAGCCACATTATAGGAATCCTCATGGTGAATAAATACTTTGAATGGTGGTACTTTATTGATTTCAAAGTACTTGAGAGCATATCTGGAAGTTTAGTCTACATTTAATATTTTTTTATAACTCATAACAAATTGACCATTAGTTATGACAAAAAATGCAATACCTATGAATACATAGGTATTACATTTCCCATCTTTTACTATCAGCCTACATAATAATGTAGGCTGATAGTAAAAGATGGGAAATGTACGCATAAAAATTATAAATGATTCGAAATAGTGGTAAAATATAATGTGGTTTCACAGGCATACTTATGCTTAATGTTGGAATGTTCCAACCCTGTAGGAAAATTAGAATAACAAAAAGTCAATGTTAGTTCAGGTCATCAGCTATCAGTTCCACTGCATTTAGTCCATCTCTTTCTGGGTTAAAAATGGTGTAACTATACAGGTTTTGATTTATACTTTCAATATGCAAAATCCCAATCCTACGGGAATATTGGGATAAAAAGAAGGCTATGTGATATTTCAGAACTCAAGCTAATCTGTCTTCGAAGTTTCATTAGATTCAGTCTAGTAGATTTTATGTATTTTTGCTTAGAAACTTTTGGATTTATAATATTAAAGCAGGCAGCAGAATAAGATAATGCACATTACTTGAAAGTTATGAGTTAGTCTAGGTATTTCATTGAGTTAATATTTAAATTCAACTTACTGCAAAATATCAGGATGATCACTTAATGCAGCCAAAGTTATTGAATACTCCAAATGTGAAATCTTTTCTGTATCATTACATGTGTCAAAGTTTGTACCAGAAAATACTGGTTTTAATGGAATCTTAGCAGAGACTAGTGCTAGGAGGATATTAGACAAATTTTGTTTGAATAGTTTGGCATCATCAACGTTGAGTATGAACTCAGACAGCTTCGTAACAACATGGTGAATTTCAATAGATTGTGAAATTAAAGACTTCTGAAATAAAAAATATAAATTCATGCACAAAGTAACCTTGATAAATGACCTTCAGTTGTAATATACTTTATGCAAATAAATTGGTCTGAGTGTAAAACATTTTGGTTGTGATGTCACTTTATTTGGTGATTATGTGATGATTTTACGCCACTTCTTACTACATTTATTTATCATGTGAACCCCAGTAGTTGCCTATCAGTACTTTAAAATAGATTCGTATCAGAACTCACAAAAGTTGGAGTTGTAAACAACGTTGGTAGGTACAAGAAGGAACAAGTTTGAATAACCATGCAATATAAAGCCTAAAATGTTTAGAACTTTTATTACACTGATGATTAAATTTATTACTTCTGAATCTATGTTTAAAAATCAGTTAATTGATGTAAAAAGGCTTCAAATAGATAATTATGAGTTGTGTTTATGTCCATCGAAACTTACCGAGAGTTCTTCGCATGCTATTTGGAGATCTGCAGTTCTCGTTTGCAGACCTATGTTCTTCAGTGCTAGGTGGATGTTCAAATTGGGCATTTTGTGGTGGCATTAGATAGATTTAACGTAAAAATTATAATAACTTTCACAAAACTTCAGCACCACCGGCCGCGTGTTGTTTCGGAAAACACGTGTGATTGACATAAAGCTGACGGAAAAACTTTTTTTTTTGACATTTATATTTATTGACAGTGATATTTTTTCTTCTTCTTGGTCTTGAACCAATAATGGCCATGTAGAAAAAAGGCAGTGCCAAATATTTTAAAAGTTATTTGCAGATATAAAATAAAACAGTGTCGCTCATCGTGCTGTGACTTGATCAAAACACCACAAAATTGTTATAAAATCACAGTTTACTTAAAAGTATGTTGGTGCATCTCTGTACTTCTATTATAAAATAATAATAATAATAAGCCCGCAGGGCACCTTGAGGCGAGGTGTCGGGGAGTAGCGACCCCGCGCCGCGACTACCCGAGTGCTCCAGGGGGAAACCACCGTTCCTCACCTCCGGCTTGCCTTAGTTGGCTGGTCGGAGTGAACACTGACGAGGAAGCGGTCCCCCGCCTCTGGCTTGCCTTCACCGGCCGGTCGGAGTGGAGTCTCGAGAGCAGAGCTCCCACTCTGCTCGTAGGATGGAAACCAATCGTAAGTGGTGAGTGGGCGAGGTAGGCTGGACCCTCAGGGAGCCCGTGACCTGAGTATTAAATCCAGGGAGGCCTCTCCATCCTTCAGCCACTCACGCCTCTGTTACCCCCTGGCTGTAATTTGCTTGGCTTCATTTAGGGTGGCCCAGTTTGTGAGTTGGCGAGTCTCCGTCTGCCATTTTTACGTGTATTTTTACATTGTTACGGCAGGCGCCATAGGTCCCCGTAGTTCCCCCCAGTATCCAATCCACTACCAACCAACCCATTTTCATAGCCCAAGTAGTTTTTATCTGTAGTTTACACAATAGTAACTATCCAAACCGGGGGTTGTCCTTGGCTGCATCATTTTATGGTGTAGACAGGGATAACCACCGGTTTGGTGTCCATTTCATACTTTGCGATTAAAATTGTGACTGAAACGGGCCTCTACGTGCCGGCTTCGGCCCCACGCACGCCTTCCAAAAGTCCGGGGCTCCATAGCCCCGTGAAACGGAGACGTTACAAACAATTTTAGTAAAACTATCAAAATACTGGAGGTATGCAAAAGCTGTGCGAAGCCATCTCAACGAACTAATAAGTTTATTAGGAACTATTTGTTTGGCTGCCAGCGTCAAATATTAAAATATTTATTATTGTTTACTTAATTTTTCGCGGGATAAATATTCTTAAAACGTTATTAGAATAGAATCAAAGAAAAATGAATAGTTCAGAGAATTCAGAAGATAGCGATATTTTATCCGATATTGATAATATGGAATTCGAGAACGCAAATGTATCCTTTCCAAAAACTTTTCAGGATAAACCAAGTTTCTCAAATCTTTCCATTAAAATTTCCTTAAAAAACGGATCAGATTAATGCAGTTCCGTATCATTTACTTGTAAATAACGTACGTGATGCTCTAAGTGCAGATATTTCTAGTTTAGTGGAAAAATCTTCATTATCAGTCTTTTTTTATGATCTTCTAAACAATTGCTCACTCTGTATAGAAGAGGTTAGTACAATCACTTTAATAAGATAACCACTCCGCCACACGGGAACCCATATGAAACACAGAACTAACGATTATGTTTCCTCCCTGTTTTGTTTATCAACTAAGGCTCAGTTTGAATGTTCATAATATTTACAGAGTTTAGAAACAGTAACGAACCAGCTGCAGGCGGAAACAACCACAAACACCTTGCAAGAATACCTAAATGATGCTGTGTCTCTACTGCAAATGCTCCTGGATTTCAATAAAAATGTTATGATGTTGTCAATGGATAATGTAGCAGTGCTAAATAAGTATTTTCCTTTAAACTTTCCTACAGCAACTGGCTACATCATAATGACTGTATTTAGTCACTGTAGTAACAGGTCGGTATTATACCTAAATCTACATCTTCACTAATACTATAAAGAGAAAAGATTTGTATTTTTGTGTGTGTTTATGTGTCTGTATGTTTGTTACAAATAAACTCAAAAACTACTGGATCAATTTCTTAAATTCTTACACTTTTACAAAGCTACATTAACCTTGAGTAACATAGACTACTTTTGATCCTGATATTCCCATGGGATTGGGACTTACCTGGGTGAAATAAATCACACAGCACTATCTAGCCCCATGGTAAGCTACTATGCTTGTGTTATGGTGAGTAGACAATAGATATAATACATTAGTAATATGTGATCTATGGTAAATACATACATAGAGAGCACCCAGACCAGAATCAAATATTCATTTTTAAGAATATATTGGTTACTTGTCCCCGGCGGGAATCCAACCCACAACCTTTGCATTGCAGTCGGTCATTCGCCTGACGCATCACAGAGGTTGTTAAACTACTGTCTTTCAAATATAAGTGCATCTTTAATGATTGATATGACCTAAGGTTAGGGTCACACCATCTCTGGTCTAAGACTATGATCGCCCTTGTTAACAAACTAAGTATAAATATAAACATAGTTTAAGTTCAGAGGGCTAGTTCCTGTATTAAAATTGACCAAATTTTTTCCAGATAAGAATGTATTATTATATTAATTTTGATTGTGCTATTATTACAGTGAAAAGGTCTATGGTGATAACTTGAGGACATTTGAGGTGCAGTTGAAAGATCTGTTCAAGAACTGCCACGAACTTCAACTGAATTATCTCTCAATACTTGAGATGCATTACTTCCAACTGACAGCTTTGAAGAAAGGTAATTAATTAAACCATTGTCTGCGTCAGTCTCAAAAGAATAGCCAATTGACTATTCCTACAATGTTAATACATTTTAAATATAGGAACCTTAGGGATCTGTACCTAAAGATCCCATACACATTCCGTAAAAACGGAAGCCTTTTACTCCACTGTCAGTCTGTCTGTCACCAGGCTGTATCTCATGAATCATGATAGCTAAACAGTTGACTCTTAGGGGTATGTTTTTACTCAAGCAGAGCTAGATAGAGCAGAATCAGCCTATCACGCATGGAGACGCATTCTTAACCTAATAGTTATATTTTGTTACAGGACTAAAAATCAACTTAAAAATTGGTGAGATAGTCCAATCCCTTGATGTTAAAACTATGGCGGATCAATGGAAGTCTTTCACAACAATATGTGAGAAATACAGCCACCGTTTGAAACAAACAAACCTTTTTCGTCACTGCGCCAAGATTCTTTGTAGAATGATTACCAAAAGCATTTGTTGCGCTGTTGAGGTATTATTTGTTTAGCGTATTGTTAATTAATTCCTTGGAACCCAGAAAATACGTAAAAACTTATTGCTTATTTTAAATCGATGAAAACTGATGTACTTTCTATTTCCAGGAAAATCAAGAAGAAAAAGTAATTTTAAGATCACTCAAAGTGGCAAGTTTTACAATCAAAATCCTGATAAAAATGTGCGGCTTTGCTTTAAAGAGTATGGACTACATATATTTTCATGAATTGATTTATAATATTTACGTTCATAGGTATGCCATATTATTATTACTTATAATATAGTCGTTTTTTTAGTTGTAAATGACCTCTGTGGAGCGTCGGGCGGACACCCGGCTGCAACGCCGAAAGTTGCGGTTTTGATTCCCGCCTAGAATTTATCCTGACCATTAATGTTTGTGTCTGGTTTTGGAGTGTTATGCAGGATCGTGCATTATGTATTTACAAAAAAGTATTATGAGTAGTATTATCTGTTGTTTAATACCCATTCAAGCCTAGATGTTTAGTTTGGAGCTAGATGGCGCTGTATGCAACGTCCTTACATATTAATTATATTTATTGCTAGCAGCGGGATCTACGTGGTTTCACCCGCGTAGGTCCCGCTCCCGTGATAATATCAGAATAAAAAGAAGCATGTGTTATTCCAAATTTCTAGCTATCTACTTACCGATCTTCATCGCAATCTATATATTATATATTAAATGCAATGTTCTGACTGATATAGATATCAACGCAGAACCCAAACCGCTAGTCCTAGAGACGTGGAAGAGAGTGTGTTCTTTGTGATGTGTAAGTAAGGGATTTTGAAAAATCCCGCGGGATCGGGCGGGTGAAACCGCGAAACACTGCTAGTAGGTTACATACAGACACAAACTTTCACCTTTATAATATTAGTAGAATTAAAAAAAACTCTTATTGAAATGACTTTTAGTTTTACCATAGTTTTTCTTTGCCTTTCTAGGGACAGTGAGCTTTACAATGCATCCTGCAAGTCTAATCAGTTCCTACAACTTTATAACACAAATATAATTGTTCCTGCACACTGTTTGATCAAGCAATTGGTAATGGATGAAGGATTTCATAGCGTAAGTTTGATTGCAATAAATAATTACATTTGTAAACAACACACAGCGTCCGTCCAGCCTAATGGTTAGCTACAAAGCTTGTGTTACGGTGACTTGTCAACAAAATACATATTACATACGGAATCATTTAAATAGGCCCGCAGGGGGATATCCTAAACTATAAGAGATAGATAAAAATGCTGAAAGGAGTTGCGTCAAGGTTGCGTCAAAATTTTTCAAAAATCGAATTATGCTATTTTAATTTTTGCTAAAATTGGGGACGCAACTCGTTTCATCATTTTTCTCTATCTCTTATAGTTTATATCCCCACGAAGGCCCGTTTAAATAGTTCACCCTGAATATTTATTTATTTTTAGTAAATACACACATATGATGTGGGTGTATTTACTAAAAGTGTGTGTGTTATTTTTAATTTTAATTTAATAATTTATTTATTTACAAAAGAAAAATAAATATAAGTATTATATCCGTTGTCTAGTCACCGTAACACAAGCTTAGTCGCTTACCACGAGGCTAGATGGCGCTGTGTGTTGTTCGCAGAATTTATTTATTATTTATTATTTATGATACATAGAAAACAACCGAGACCAGAAACAAACATTTATGGTAAGTATAAATATTTGTACCCGGCGGGAATCGAACCCCCAGCCTTCTGCGTTGCAGTCGGGGTCACCACTGTGCCCGTTAAATATTGGAGAACGTTACACCAGCGCGATCTAGCCCCAAATGAAGCAACTAGGTTTCTACTAGTTGCTTCATTTGGACGACCTCTGTGGCGCGTCGTGCGAAAGCACGATTGCAATGCAGAAGGTTGCGGGTTCGATTCCCGCCGGGTGCAAGTATTTATGTTTAAAAAAATAATATTTGTATCTGGTCTGGGTGCCCTCTATGTATAATATGTACCTATGTATTTACAATAGAAAAATAAATATAAGTATTATATCCGTTGTCCAGTCACCGTAACACAAGCTTAGTCGCTTACCACGAGGCTAGATGGCGCTGTGTGTTGTTCACAGAATTTATTTATTTATTTTCTACTAGCTGACCCGGCGAACTTTGTTCCGCCTTAAAGGCAATAAATAAGCATTTTTTTTAATCGAACGGGATAAAAAGTATCCTATGTCCTTCTCCTGGCTCTAAACTACCTCCCTGGCAATTTTCAGCTAAATCGGTTTAGCCGTTCTTGAGTTATAAGTGGAGTAACTAACACGACTTTCTTTTATATAATGTACTAGCTGACCCGGCAAACGTTGTTTTGCCTTATAAATTATAGATAGTAGCCGATTCTCAGACCTACTGAATACGAAAATAATATTTCATAAAAATCGGTCAAGCCGTTTCGGAGGAGTACGGTAACTAACACTCCTCCGAAACGGCTTGACCAATTTTTATGAGATCGGTTTAGCGGTTTAGGCGTGAAAGCGCTGTTACCTAAGTCCCAATCCCGCGGGATTTACGGGATCAAAAGTAGCCTATGTCCTTCTCCGAGGTCCCATCTATCTCTATACCAAAATTTATCAAAATTGGTTCAGCGGTTTAGGCGTGAAAGCGCTGTTACCTAAGTCCCGATCCCGCGGGATTTACGGGATCAAAAGTAGCCTATGTCCTTCTCCGAGGTTCAATCTATCTCTATACCAAAATTTATCAAAATCGGTTCAGCGGTTTAGGCGTGAAAGCGCTGTTACCTAAGTCCCGATCCCGCGGGATTTACGGGTTCAAAATTAGCCTATGTCCTTCTCCGAGGTCCCATCTATCTCTATACCAAAATTTATCAAAATCGGTTTAGGTATACGACCTAAGTCCCGATCCCGCGGGATTTACGGGATCAAAAGTAGCCTATGTCCTTCTCCGAGGTCCCATCTATCTTTATACCAAAATTTATCAAAATCGGTTCAGCGGTTTAGGCGTGAAAGCGCTGTTACCTAAGTCCCGATCCCGCGGGATTTACGGGTTCAAAATTAGCCTATGTCCTTCTCCGAGGTCCCATCTATCTCTATACCAAAATTTATCAAAATCGGTTTAGGTATACGACCTAAGTCCCGATCCCGCGGGATTTACGGGATCAAAAGTAGCCTATGTCCTTCTCCGAGGTCCCATCTATCTTTATACCAAAATTTATCAAAATCGGTTCAGCGGTTTAGGCGTGAAAGCGCTGTTACCTAAGTCCCGATCCCGCGGGATTAACGGGATCAAAAGTAGCCTATGTCCTTCTCCAAGGTCCTATCTATCTCTATACCAAAATTCATCAATATCGGTTCAGCGGTTTAGGCGTGAAAGCGTAACAGACAGACAGACAGAGTTACTTTCGCATTTATAATATTAGTAAGAGTAAGATTAGTAAGATAAGATAAGATATAGTAAGGATATAGATGAGGTGCTAGATCCGTCTTATTATTGTTTCAGGACTTAGTTAGCTTTAGCCCGAATAATGATCCCAAGTTGGCTACAGTGTATATTTTAGTTCATACATCGGCTATGAAAACTTTACTGCGTTCAGATGAGTTTTTACCAAAATATTTAATCATCAACAATGTTCTGCACATATTTAATTTTGATGGTAAGTTATTTTATTATTTACAAGCTGCGCTCCGCGGTTTCACCGCGTAAGTCGCGTAAGTCCCGATCTCGTGGGAATATCGGGATCAAAAGTAGCCTATGTTACTCAGGGTGAATGTAACTTTCTAATCGTGAATGAATTTTTGAGTTTATTCATTACAAACATACGACATACACAAAAATACAAATCTTTCCTCTTTATAATATTAGTGTAGATGTAGACTTATGTAGTTATGAAATCACCGATTTTTCTGATGTTATAATCGATAGACGAGCGTTTGACCTAATGGTAATAAAGATGGGTTATTCCACTAATCCCCATTGATAATCCCCATTAATGGGGATTTGTGAACTTTTTGTCCACAAATCCCCATTATTTTCAGATTTTCAAAAAATGGGGATTTGTGGTCAAAAAGTTCACAAATCCCCATCAGTATAAAAAGTTTATTTGAATACGAGATTTTTTTTAGGACAGAAACTACACAAACCCCTATTCAAAATCGGGATTAGTGGACGGAATAATAGGAACTATTTTTTTTTCTTACACATAATTAAAAAAAAAAAAATTATTATGATGGAACAAATTATTCGAAGAAACAACCGCCTAATTTAAATAAAAATAAAATTATGTATTAATATTAGGTATACTTACAGCGGTCTTTACACCTACCTACCTACCATCAATGCTGAACCACAAGTATAGGAAAAATAAAATGTTAACTATTTAGGTAGGCTGTGACTGACCTATTATTTTATGACTCATAGTTGCCAGCACAAAAGCACACTTTTGTCCACTTGTGATTGACCTGTTTTTCTAGGGTCTGGAAGTAGTTCTGGAATACATTAATACTAAAACTAAAAGTTTACAAATCCCCATTGGATAAAAAACTTATTTCAAAATAGAGATCTGTGGACAAAAATCCCGTTTTTTTTTTTAAATTTAAATAAGAAAATTTGTGGACAAAAGTTCAGAAAATCCCAAAAGTTTAAAAAAATACTTGTAGACATAAACTGCACAAACCGCTATCAATTTATAGTGTTTGTTCATAATAGGGATTAGTAAACGGAATTTTACACATTCATTTACAACATTTTATTTAAGCACACTTTTGTCCACTTGCAAGTTATTGGCCTGTTTTTCTAGGGTCTGGAAGTAGTTCTGGAAAAGCATAGTATCATTATTACTGATAGTGTTATGCACATTTGTAAATACTAAAATCTGTGATTTTTTAAATTATTTTATTTCAATATTAAATGCAATGTGTTTTCCACATTTGTAAATTACCGAGTCGATTATACTTAAATCTGAGATTTTAAAATTACTTAAGATCCATATGTTGTTGTGGAGCGTATTTTGCACATTTGTGAATTAGGTACCTTCTTAAAGCTGTGATTAAATATTATATAACTTTAACGTCAATAATAACACATCTAGCAATATCGACAATCATTCGTCTGACTATTATTATATCCAATTATACTAATTCAATTTGAGAATTAAGTCATAAGAAATAAGTATTGAAGTAATAATATATAACAATATGTTTTATTTTTGATTTATATTTTCAGAAAGTCCCCACAATTTTTCAATATAATTTATAATAAATGGATGACAATTGTAAAATAAATAAAATTAGTAAATGAATGTGTAAAATTCCGTTTACCGTTCCGTCCCTATTATGAACAAACACTATAAATTAATAGCGGTTTGTGCAGTTTATGTCTACAAGTATTTTTTTAAACTTTAGGGAATTTCTGAACTTTTGTCCACAAATTTTCTTATTTAAATTTAAAAAAAAATTATGATTTTTTGTGCACATATCTCCATTTTAAAATAAGTTTCTTATCCGATGGAGATTTGTAAACTTTTAATTTTAGTATCAATGTATAACCAGAGAAAAAGAACTCATCCCTGACCACCAATTTGGATTCCGCAGTAACAATTTGGATTTCGGACTCTGTAAGAGAATTATGCAATCACTCGAGGAAAAAACGTACTGCAACAGCGCTTTTCTCGATATATCTCAAGCATTTGATCGTGTCTGGCACGACGGGCTATTGTACAAATTAAAATCGAACTTCCCCAACTACATTTATGGCATCTTGAGGTCTTTCCTGAAAGACAGACACTTTATAGTGCAATGCGAAGACGATACCTCCAAACTGAGCCGAATTGAAGCAGGAGTGCCGCAAGGAAGCATCCTGGGGCCTATACTCTATATCCTTTTCACGGCAGACCTACCAACTACTCCCACAGTTACCACAGGCACGTTTGCTGATGATACCGCAATCATGGTGGCCCACAGCGATCCAGTACAAGCGTCAATGCTCCTCCAAAAGAGTTTGGATGAGATCTCGGAGTGGCTCAAAAAGTGGCGCATTAAAGCCAACGAAACAAAGTCAGTTAATGTCACCTTCACACTAAGGCGCGGTTTGTGCATGCCTGTGACACTTAATAACGTTCGAGTCGCACAAGAAGACCACGTATGATACCTTGGTTTACACCTGGACAAGAGACTCACTTGGCAAAGACACATTTCCAAAAAGAGGTTACAGCTGGGCCAACAGTTTAGAAACTTATACTGGCTCATTGGTAGACAGTCCCAGTTGTCCCTAGAAAATAAAATCCTTGTCTACAAGGCAATCCTAAAACCCATTTGGACTTATGGGATTCAGCTCTGGGGTACAGCATCAAACTCCAACATTGAAATACTGCAAAGATTTCAAAATAAAGTACTTCGCACCATCACAAACGCCCCATGGTTCGTGCCAAATGAGCTTCTTCATCACGACCTGAAACTGCCTTCAATAAAAGAAGAAATTTCAAGATTTGCCATATCGTATAAAGAGCGAATACAGAATCACCCAAATGTCCTTGCTCAAACGTTGATGAACGACGAACTGAGAAGACGGCGATTGAAACGCCGTATACCACAGGATTTCCTGAAATAAATCATAACATTTACCGATAACAGGGAGCGACAGGGGTTGCTCACCTAGCATGCCATGAGAACGAAGATGTCACAACTACAGCTTAATGTCCCTTACAAGATCGCAGTACTAAGAGACAAAAAAAAAAAAAAAAAAAAAGTATCAATGTATTCCAGAACTACTTCCAGACCCTAGAAAAACAGGCCAATCACTTACAAGTGGACAAAAGTGTGCTTTTGTGCTAATCCAAGTGCATTTTTGAACTAGAAGCCCGCCGCTTTAACCAAAAGATAGGTCAGTCACAGCCTACCTAAATAGTTAACATTTTATTTTTCCTAAACGTGTGGTTCAGCATTGATGGTAGGTAGGTGTAAAGACTGCTGTAAGTATATTTTATATTAATACATATTTTATTTTTATTTAAATTAGGCGGTTGTTTATTCGAATAATTTGTTCCATCATAATAATATATATTTTTTTAATTATGTGTAAGAAAAAAAAATAGTTCCTATTATTCCGTCCACTAATCCCGATTTTGAATAGGGGTTTGTGTAGTTTCTGTCCTAAAAAAAATATCGTATTCAAATAAACTTTTTATACTAATGGGGATTTGTGAACTTTTTGTCCACAAATCCCCATTTTTTGAAAATCTGAAAATAATGGGGATTTGTGGACAAAAAGTTCACAAATCCCCATTAATGGGGATTATCAATGGGGATTAGTGGAATAACCCATAAAGATATGGTCTAAAATATAGCACGGTAAGTAAAATTTCTTTGACATTTCCTCTTACTTTTTTCTTACGTGTGTTTCCGCAACTAGCCCTATAACTGGGCCTTTTTGCGTGACTTTGAGCCGTAGGTTTCATCACGATGTTTTCCTTCACGAAGAGCAATGTTAATAACGCACAGTATTATTTCTGAAAGAAAAAGACATTGGTGCGCGGTCGGCCAGGATTTGAAACCACGACCTTCGGAATGAAAGTCGCGGTATCTACCACTAGACCAACACCGCTCTCACACCTTAGATAAAAACAAATAAGGGCAGATACGGTACCTAGCCACGGCAAATGAGACGATAAAACTGCGTCAGCTGACGTACTAGCCTCAGTTGTATGTGGAGCCGTTGTCACGTAAACACGTACTGTCCACACTGCGATTTCTAGCTAAACTACGACTTCGACTACGCAATGTTAGAATATACCGTATCTTCCCCTATAAGAATCTTTCTACTTGTTACAGCCCCAACAAGGTTTCTGAAAATTCAAGGTCTTCGGGATCACACGATGATTCATACAGCAGCCTTTGCCACTACGTTAAATAACGAAGACTTTGAAAAATTAGAAAAACTTATGTTTAAACGTTTGCTCAACGTCAGATGTGAAGATGCCATGTTCTCTGCTGACTTGTGGGTATTGTTAGCTAGGTAAGTAAATCAAATCAAATCAAATATATTAATTCTTCAAGAACGATGTATAAGTTACATGAACGTTCAGAAATGTCGAGATTGTATCTTGTTGCTATTTCTGACGAACTCTGTGCGGCCGCGTTGGGGGAAAACCCGACTGCTGCGAAGGTTGCGAGTTCGATCCCCACCGGGAACAAGTATTTATGCTTAGGAATAAATCTTTATGAATTTACAAAAGAAGAGTATACCTGCCTCTAAGCATTGTATCCGTTGTCTAGTTATCATAGCTGCATAGCACAACCTTAGTAGCGCTGTGTGATGTTCACAGAATTCATAGGATTTATTTATTTTTCGTCTATTCCTACTGATTATAACAATAAACACATCTATGTATGTAGGTAAGGTCATTAGGGGAAAGTGCGGGTTTAGAAAAAGTGCAGCGAACATTAATTTACCCGACTTACAATTTTTTGTTTATTTATGTTTACTTATTTTGTTGATAAAATCACCATCTAGTCACAAGATAGGTAGATATTTCTCCTATCATGGTTGGCGATTCTCCTCCTTACTTAAAGTTTTGTAAAGTTTTTCTTTTACTGTGACATGAAGTTTCAAAGTTGACAGACAGAGACAAACGTTACAAAACTTAGTCATCTGGTAATCATCGTTTGTAAGTAAGGGGGTTAATCAATAAAACAATTGCTACGGTCGAATACAGAAAAGCTATTCAAAACTTGAGTTCTACCTAAACAATTAAGCAGCTCTCAAACTTTAAAAATCCCATAGTAACTTTAAATTTAGAAGGTGCTCAATTATTTAAGTACCACTCAAATTTTAAGTGACGTTACTGTAAGTCCGGTAATTTGCCGTACTTTCCTCAAAGCCGCACTTCCCCCTAGTGACCTTACCTATTTATTTTTACTTCAATCTATCTACTATTGTTGTGCAACCTCTTTGTAGCTTTTCGTTTCTCACATAAATCTATAATCTCATCACAACCCATTGTTTCAGGTACATGAGTCCTCAATTAGTTTTCAATCAATTAATTTGGCTATGTTCAATGTATAAGAAGTTATCTTCTAACAGGATGTTTATTAGATCACCACAGAAGGTAAATCTTACTAAAATACTACTTATATTAAACTACAAATATTACTGTTATTGAAAAAAAAACACAAAATATTCGTAGGTACCTCTTTTTCAAAAACATTACTTACTAGTTCCTAAGTGTAGTAAACACAAAAAAAATGAACCATACAAATATTACTTAAATAACCGGCCATGTGCGAGTCGGACTCGCGCATAAAAGGTTCCGTACCATTGTCACAAAACTAAGTAATAGGGTCCTGTTGTTACCCTTTGGGAACGGAACACTAAACCTCAATTTTGTTGTATGGGAGCCCCAGGTAAATATTTAATACATTATACATTACTTGGGAAAATTTTAACTGTCTAGCTATCACGGTTGATGAGATACAGCCTGGTGACAGGCAAACAGACCGTCAGTGGAGTCTTAGTAATAGGGTCCCGTTTTTACCATTTGGGTACTAAAACGGAACATGGATTTGTATTTGTACAACATACCTCTAAACTCATTTTGTCAACCCTTACAGGTCCATTTAGGGTATACACTAAGCAAATTGTTTGAAATTCTCGATAATGATGAAAAAATGAAGATTTGTAAACAGTTCCGTGTGAATGACGACGACAATTTACCACTTTGGATAGCCATCGGTATCAATAAGTTGCCGAGTGAAATGAAAAACGTGGCAGAAGAGGGGGTTTTTGAGAAATTGAAATCTCAGTTTGCGGACATCAATAATGATAAGAGTAATTTAGCTGTTGACACATTGGTTAGTGATTTGACTTCGACCTTATCGTTCTTTTGAGAAATACATGAAACTTACCTACATTTCTTTGTGAAATATTGTTTCGGGGCGATTTAGTTATTCACCCCGAAACCACTCCAACTTTGATCTGATTACAAATTATCTTTATATAGATTACTAGCTGCGCCCCGCGGTTTCACGCGTAAACAAAAAATTAATAAATAAATGCTGTGAAAAACACACATCTCCATCTAGCCCCGTGGCTAAGCTACTAAGCTTGTGTTACAGTGACTAGATATAATAAGTCTGATCCCGTAGGAATATGGAGTACCAGTCTATGCGTTTACCTAGATTTCTAGCTATCTGCATACCAGTACCGGTTCAGTAGGTATTGCGTGAGGGAGTAACAAACATACCTACTTGTTTACTTACTTACAAACACACTTTCACATTTACAATATTAGTAGGATTTACAGCCGAATACAGAAACGCCACTTAAAATTTGAGGCGTACTTAAATAATTGAGCAGTTTCTAAATTTAAAAATAGTATGGGAATTTTTAAATCTGAGAGGTGCTTAGTTATTTAAGTAGAACTCAAATTTTGAGTAGCGTTTCTGTATTCGGCCGTCAAAGTCACAATTAAAAAGTAATCACCAAAAATTCCTTCTTTCAGATAAACCTCTTACACTTAACAGCGACATGTACCTTCACAAATAAGTGTAGTGTAATAAACATCATAGTTCGAGCTTGGTCGAGAATATGCCCCAATCAGCAAGCTCTACCATATGTCCACAGTACTACAGCTTGGTTCTACGACTATGTAGGCGCTTTGGCGGCTGTTACTGAAGCGGTTTTGGATAAAACACTTCTAGATGGAGCTAGTGTTGTAAAGGTAAAACTGTTTCTGGGTTATGTACAGACTTTCAATTCGACACAAAAGATAGGAGGATTATCTTTGTCTTACTCAGTGATACCAATGACGGGCATATTATGTCCGTCATAGGTAATGTAGATAACGGACCGAAAGGCTGTGAATTACCCCGCTGGTTTTACGTTTGTAAGTTCCGTCTGATCCCATATGGGGGATTTCATTATGTTCCTTCTAAGTTTTCCTTCTCTCCTGGACATGCAGACTGGGATTGTAGCAGACTTTGGTTAACTAAATTCTTCTTCAAATATTCTGTTTCGATCGTCTTTTGTTTTTATTGCGATCCTATTTTGATTAGACTTCGATCTTCTTTTAGTACTTTTATTTCGATCGTCTTTTGTTTTGATCATATTTTGTTTCTGTTAATTAGTTAAAAATAGTAATTATTGATAATTACTAAAAATACTATCTACTTATAGATTGTCCCTGTTTGCACCAGTAAGGTGCTCTTGGGAGTGGCCTGATGGTACAGCGGACCATCAGGCTGATGGGCTGATGCTATAACATATAATTGGTAGTTCAGTTGTATCTCACCAGATGGTGAGTGATGATGCAGTCTCAGATGTGGCACGTTCACTGAAATCTAGAAGATTAGACACGACAGCGACAGACAACAAGTTTCGTTCTTCCTAAACTTTTACATGTTTCAGGTTCTCCATACAGTCACCAATCTAATTGAAAAAGGCGACACTGAACTGAAGTTAACACTAACACAACTGCTTTGCAAATTAGCAGCTTATAATGTAAGCGAGTATAGAAACAAAGTGAACTCAGAATGCTACAGCGCTCTTTCAAACATGTTCCTTTCCTCAGAGCAGATTGTTAGGAACAATTTGATCACCACGTTGTCAGAGTTCCGAGATAATCGTCATTTCTGTGATATACTTTCTACAGACAATGAAATACAAGAGATATGGATTAAGATCCAATCTGGGGATTATAGTGAACTCATCAAGGATTTCGACGTTGAATTAACAAAAGAACATAGATATCGTCACACTTGCTTAGAAATGAGGAAACCAATTCCACTATTATCACAGAATTCAACAAATTCAGCTCAAGAAATACAAAATTCGTCACAGAATTCGTGTTCTGTATCTGAAATGAGGAAAGCTAATAGCAGTTTGTTTGAATTTGATGTTGAAATGGTATTTGAAGGAATTGAAGAGCCGATGTGTAAAAAACTGAAACTGGATAATGTTGAAATGATAGTAAGTCGATTAGAAAATGATTCGGCTCAACTGTGTAATGTGAAAAATAATGTATTGACGTCGGAGTGTAAAACTCGAATTAGGAATATTTGTGATAAGTTGAGTAACCTAATAAATTAAAGTTTGATTGATATTTTCTGCATTTCTTAGTGTTTCGTAGTTAACAAGAAACCCTTAGTTAGTTTCCGCGTACTCAATTTAGTACTGTAACGGCCGAATACAGAAACGCAACTCAAAATTTGAGTTCTACTTAAACAAATAAGCACCTCTAAAATTTAAAAATTCCCATACTATTTTTAAATTTAGAAGCTGCTTAATTATTTAAGTACGCCTGAAATTTTAAGTGGCGTTTCTGTATTCGGCTGTTAATTGCTTATCAGACTCGGTTCTAAACTAAACAGATAAGAAGCAATCAATGGAGATCTTTTTACATAAAAAATCGTGGTTTACGAATTTTTATTGATGATTAAATAAGGAGAAATCCGTCGAAATAAAACAAAACTTATTTCACATTTATATTTATTGTTGTGTTAAAAAAAATCTATACAAATAAGTGAAATATAATAATAATCGTCATAACCATACTTAATTCTGATCGTCTGCCGTGAGCATAGGGAAAGAATTATTAATATTTTGATAAAGTTAGACGCAATGAAAGAGATCGTGTCGAGAAGAGAATTATGGCCACGGCAGTTGTCAGACGAAGAGAAAATTAATTATATATTAGATTGATACTCGGAGGTAAAAGACCTTAAGTCGCGTTTACATGATCGGAGTATGCTCGGTTTGAATAGACTCGTACATAGTCATAATACTTATTTTTTCCGCGATTCTAGTTAATTTTTAGTAGCAGCCATTTTTTTTCCCTACTCGTATCTTCATTAGTTAGCTCATAAAAGTAGAGCTCTTTTTGAAACACGAATTGGATGCCGATGTCCAAGTCAGCTCAGTATTCTCAAGTTTTCCGTGCAGCAAACGCTGTCACGTGTGCGAAATTGTATGAAAAGTTGAAAAGCGCCCCTAGCGGACGTAATACGGCTTCGACTTCCCATACAATCTCCGCTATCATTGCTTGGTCCGAGCGCACTCTGATCATGTGGACGCGGCTTCAGATTGTCAAACAGTATCAAGTAACATCAGTCGCGTACTAACACTCCACAAATCCCGTACAAACGTACGTTATTGCAAACCATTTAGTTGTGTAACACAGCAACAATTAAAATAAATTCTAGTTATTAATACCTAAAACACTCATCTTTTACAATAGCTTACTTAACCTAAGCATACTGATCTTTCAAAATAAATTGTGATGGCGCCTAAGACCTTACAATTGGCTAACTATTAAAATAATATACTCGAATAAAAAACATAATGATTGATAATTCAATACAGAATAAACACTGCCAACATAGCGTATTACGGTAAGCAAAAGCCTAATTGATTACAAAGCAATATACAGCTAAGACTTAAAACTTTATAAAATACTAAATAAATTAAATGTAAATATGAGGGTATAATTACAACAACAAAATGATGGAGCATCTTACTAGACATAACGGCGTATTAGCGATACAAAAAACGTTCAGAAATTGAATAACAGGTTGAACGAAAAGTGTCAATTTTGACTTGTGTATAAAGTTATTATTGTATTTTTCCAAAGTGCTTTGAATTGAAGATTCGCGAAACGAAAACAAGCGGTCGATTATTGGGGCGTTCCACGCATGGGCGAGGAAGGAAGCGTAAATAATGAAATATGATATGTGGGTACGGTAATGTACGGTCAGAAAACAAATGTGGATATACAACAGAACCTATATCAATTAATCACGATTGTATTCCAGTACAGATTTATACAAATACAAAGTTTAAGGGCGGCTTAAATACGTTATGCTCATAATTAAACAGCTATCACTGTCAAAAACGATTTACTGGTGATTATAAATTCGCTTTAATTTTTGATTTCTTTGATCTATGTATAAATTAAAGTCGATATATATAATCATAGGTAATCGTTTACAACTGAATACGCATTAATTAGTTAAATCGATTGTAACTAAATAATGTTTAACGATATCTCATGTAGTTCTGCT
This sequence comes from Idaea biselata, assembly GCA_958496205.1. Taxonomy (NCBI): domain Eukaryota; kingdom Metazoa; phylum Arthropoda; class Insecta; order Lepidoptera; family Geometridae; genus Idaea; species Idaea biselata. Next base: position 20,494,929 of record OY292395.1, on the reverse strand, counting down.
ACTCAAACACAACCTTAACGGTGCAATTTTTTTGCCGACTGTACAATAAATGCAATTTATGCGAGAAGTAACTCCCACTCGAAAATACGAGATATATTCGACCGCTCATTATCAGATCGCTGTGTATTTTGTAACGTACAAAATGGAATAATTTCAAAGGATAAAACGTATGAGGATACTGTACGTATGTAGTTGTAATTCAAATCTTTAATTAAGATTTGTGCGATAATATTTTTATTGGGTACCTATTTTTAACGATTCTATTATTTCTAATTTTAGAAGTCTATGTTTAATTCTACGGCATGATTTATTTTTGTAAAAATGATCCGATTGGAATGATAAAGAGTGGACAGGACAACTATTACACAATAATACCGAGAATTCTAATATCATTCATTAACCAACACAATCTACTTACATTCGTTAAAGTTACATACAACATTAAAATCGTGAAAACAACGATTAATTTACAAAATGAAACACACGGTAAATAATATTCGATCATGATTAAATAATTTAAAAAGCTTACACTGATAGCTACTTAGTCGATTCTTTTAAATGTTCTGAGGATTTGAATTGTATATTCGTTTCTTTTTTCTGTAAAGCACCGGTTTTTTAATCATAATTATTGCACAATATAATGTGACATTGGCCGTAAAATAATAAGTATATGTATACTAGAGAACGCTTATTTAACTCTATATTGTTTAATGATACCTCATTTACCTATTTAGTTAGGCCAGCCGTATCTTATAAAATAAATTGAATATAATATCTTTGTGTCGTTTGATACATCTACGAATACAATACAGTATCAAACGCACACTTAAAATTAATTATATTGGCACTAAAAGTAAATTCAGTTTTGGATCTAATTGGTGTTACTATTATTACAATTATATGATACCTGTCATCTGAGCAATATTGTTTGTTAGTAATAATGATGGAAATTGCGACTTAATATAACAACCCATAATTAATTTTGACCTCAATTACAACTTATTTAAGATCTAAATAGGTTGTAATTAAGGTCAAAATAAGAGGAACTGTAATTATAAATATGACTTCGTTTTAACATAGAACTACATAAATAAAAGTTCTAAATGATAAATACTTACCCTCAGAACAGATAATAATGTATAAATTCAGTTCTTTATTTAATTTATTTGGCATCTATCACCAATATTGTTTAATCTACATTTAACATGGTACACGAAGGTGAAAATACCTAATCGGTTATGCGCTTCGGCGATGTCGAACATCTAGCTCGATAAATTCATTTTTCTGAAGTATTTCGTCAAAATGACCGAGTTAAAAATCGAAGTTCTACGTTATATTGTAATCCATCATTTTCCAACTAGTCAAACTTTAAGGTTAAAAGCTATCCTAAATTCAGGTTTACTTCCATTAACAATAATTGACTGTTAACTACATTTTGCGATAGATTTAAGGCCTAAATAAAGGTGGCAGTTTTAAAATTAGTTTAGTATCTCAGATTACAAAAACAACATTAAATTTCGATTATAAACTTCAGCCATTTCTACTAAAATCTACAACTTTAATCGAATTTGTCGAGCATCCGATACGAAATCACGTTAACTTATTTTTATAGGAAAAATCCGTTGCGGTCGTAGTAAAGATCGTCCCGCACGAAAAAATATCCCTGCCGAGCCTGAGTTTCCTCCGGTCACGCACACACTTGCACACTGATACACCATAGCGCCACTAACATTCCGATACAAACTCGATATAAACCAATTGTACTTGGAACTATACACGAAATAGCCTCTAACCTCAACGTCAACGAATACCGATACGTAAAATATTGACGTAAAACAATTCGGTGTAAATCTATGCAAAACTGCAACTCTAGACAAGATGACTTTCTACTATAGAAATCGTCAATCGACGACGCGACGGTTGGATTTGAAACGGCATAAGCCATCAAAGTCTAGTATAATACTACATGACTTTTCATTCGCTTATACCGAAGATTATTGCATGTTTTAACCAAAGAAAAGTAACGCAAAACCACGAGAATTTTCGTTGGCTATCATGTGAGTGTCAGATTGTCTAGGGATGCAGATCCTTAATCGGCTGCAAAGCGGTAAAATTTCCAATGTCGTCTCAAAAGAAAGCGATCGATGAGCGGCGTAAGATTAATAAAGCACGATGCATAAAGCGATCCGATATGTCACTCAAATATTCGAATGTAAGAAACAATATACAGACAAAAACCGAAGGCGCTATTTCACACGAGAAAGCTCACATTATCGACTTTTAATATTAAATATAACTGTCATACTATAAAGGGCTTAATACTTGCAAAAACTGTTTAAAGTTAACCTATTGTATGCTAAATACATTTAGAAAAATTGTAGAACAGTCTAACTAAATCTTATTGCTGATCGAAAGACAAAATTACCTATCGCTTAAACGAGTCGTAGACACATCGTCGTATTCTCTTCGCCTTGCAAACTTAAACAAGTTCCGGCCGAATGCACCTTCGACGGGAACTCTTGGGAATGTATCGTTCGGGGAGGATCTATGTTAGAATCAGTTACGTACATTGCACAAACGTCTGCTAAACGTCTATGATTACTTAGTAGTAAACCCGGGCTTAAGAGTGGCCACACACTGCAGCGAAACGGATTTCTCTTTATTTTGATGTATTTTATGGCACCCTTTAAGTGTGGGAATATTGCCAATTTGACAATATTCCGATACGTAGAGCGGGGCAGCCTTAAGAGAAGTCAGGACAGAACTATCACCCGTGAACCTTAGAAGAACCACGCTTCATAAGTGAACAGGTGTGTACGGTTCTATCGGAAATAATCTTTGCAAGTAATCATCCGACAATTCAACAAACGTTGCACAATATTCGCACATAATTTTTAGTTTAAAAAAACGGGCCGCGCGCCCACTTCCTCGTCTGGATTGTTAGTATAATTAACATATAAAAACAATATTAAATAGTTACATAAAACAATCGATTGGTTATCGGAGAGGCGAGGACCTATATTTCCCACAATCTGTATTCATCACTCATACTTCTGTTTAGAAGTACGTCGGTCGTTTTCAAAGCACATTACAACCGAACGTAACGTTGTTTGAACGCATCAGACATTTGCGAGACCACTGTTTCGATGTGTGCTGTCGAAACGTGTTTATAAAACAAACTGCTGCGGATTATGTTCTGTAATATTCAAGGTTCACGTGCGTTGATAATTTATGTTAATAGAGGAGATTAAACGAACGTATGTAACGTACGTCAGGACATCTGTCACATACGATAAGGCGTATGTAACGTATGCTCGGGGTGCGTTCTTTAATTTCTTTCGAAGTCATCGAACAACAACACACGTTGTTTTGTATAGCTGAAAGATTCTCCTGGCTGATGACAAAAGCTTTCTGCTTCTTGCGAAAATTGGGCTTTGGGCCAAGGTCCAAGCCCAATCTTAGCATGTTTTCGAAAGAAATAACTGCACCCCAGGTCTTACCTCATGACGTACATTACCAATCAGCAGTTCCAGTATCAACCTCACCATCAACAAACACAGTGTCCTCGCAAGTCGCAACTGGCAGTATCGGGGTAGTCCAATCACCTGTAACATGATATCAGTGGCGTATGGTTCGCCGCCTAAGGCGTCCGGTACGTCAGCCGAGGCGCGTGGTGCTGGCACACCACGTTGCCCTGGTGGACATTGCCCTGGTGGACGCTGGCCTGGTGGATGTTCGCCTGGTGGATGTTGCCCTGGTGGACGCTGGCCTGGTGGAGCTGGATGGAGGCCGCGTGCGCCGCCTGCATCTGCCCCAGGGTCGTGGAACCCATCGGGTGCATTTGCAGGTACTGCATGGACGCGCTGTTGTGCATCATCATTTCTGGCGGCATGTGGTACAGTCCGGGCGTCTGTTGGCAACGAACGGAGATTGGTTAATGGAGTTCGTTTTAAGGGGATTTTGGTTCGGATGCCCGTCAAATTAATCAAAATAATAGTTATTTAATAGATTTTCTTTGGGTCATTTTTACGGTTTTAATCGCTGCTTTTATAATATTCAATACGAGTTTCGTCCCGCCTAGGTTCGGTCTGGCCCGGTTTCACCCGCCTAGGTCCCAATCCTGTAGCCTATGTTACTCTATATTAGCTTACTATTGTCGTAGCTTTCTATTGGTGAAAGAATTTTTAAAATCGGTCCAGTAGTTTCGGAGCCTATTCCTTACAATAAAACAAATACATATTTTCTCTTTATAATATTACTATAGATTTATTTAATATCTGTCTACCCGTGAACAGGACGTCTGCAAAGACCTTGAAACGCCGGGCGTTGATAAAAATGTTTAATATATTAATAAAAGCAACGCCATTATAACCGGAAAATGAGTTTATTTTCATATTTGGAATCGGGTAAATAAAAAAAGCAACATTTTCAAGTATCTCAGGTTTCAAAAACATCAGAGTAGGTAGGGAAGGAATTGTACGCAAAAAAATAAAATAAAACTGGTAAATTGTGTAAATGTCACGAGTACAATGTGTCCCAAATAAGATCATTAAATATGTTTGTAGTCGACGTGTACATTCTGTCTTTGTTTTAATTTAAACTATAGAGTTTGTTAGTTCAGCTGATTGTATGACCTGACACAATAAAATATATTCTTTAAATCAATTACAATAGCGCATTGATCTTTCTTTGTTCCGATGAAAAATCTATTTTCATTTCAATCAGAATATAGCTTTCTATGTCGTAGGCTAGATTCGACAAACTGGAATAACCAATTTGACGCATAAAGGTCATAGCACACTTAAACGACTCTGCTCCAATACCGCTCCCATCCAACACTGCCCTAAACTAAGACGACTGCTCGCAGTCTACGCGGCGACAGCTAGCAGGCAACCAGCAGTCCACGCGGCGACAGCTAGCAGACGGCCAGCTGTCCACCCGCCTTTACCGTACCGTACGATTTAAATCGTACGGTTGGCAACACTCCGCGATGACGCGCGCGGCGACTGCTAGCAGTAAGCGTGCGGCCAGCGAGGCGTCAACTTCCGAGCAGTCTGACGGCTGTCTGCTAATTTATGATGCCAATGTAAAATATATCTAAAGAGCAATATTTAAAAAGCCCATATTTGAATTATATTATTTTTGCCGGGTGGGAGTCGTGTAAGTGGGCTATGACCATTAGTCGTCTTTTGTTTGAGAGACTCTCAAGCTGTTCCATCGAAAATATGACGATTTATGCGAAGAAAAATTCATTTTCATTTCGAACAGAATATAGCGGTCTATGTCGTAGGCTTGAATCGCCCAAACTGGAATAAGCAATTCGACGCACAAGTCTTTTGTTTGAGAGACTCTCAAGCTGTTCAATCAAAAAAATGACTATTTATGCGGATAATTCTTATTCATTGCTTACTCTTGCTTGGTCCAATAAAGCCTTAATCTAAGATATACTAACAAACAGACTTTCACATTTACAGTATCAATAAGATTTACTACAATGAATTAATTACTACTACTTAGTACTTAAAGGAAATTTCGTAATTTGTAAGTAGTATTACCAATCAGTCAGTGAGTTTGTTTCCTTCGCTTTTATTTCCTCTATTAATGTAATGTTTATTAACAATGGCAGCATAAACGGTACCGCGGAAAACTGCATTATGTACCGACTTTCCTGTTTATATTTATAGATATCTATCTATATATGTGAAATTCCTGTCGTTTCCTGACTGACTTATACAGGGTTTTCCCAGGAAGGGGTATTAAGCCGAAAGGTGGTTGCTCTAGACGTCTAGGCGAACAACTTTTGTTCTACGACTTTTAAATATTAGAACTTTTTTTTTTAAAGAATAAATGGAGAAAAGGACACCTTAAGCCCAATGACCTCAAACTTTAAGAATCAGATGATTTAAACTTAAAACTAATATTTTCCAAAACTTACCCGAATTTCCAAAAGTAGTAGAACAAAAGTTGTTCACCTGGACATCTAGAACAACCCCCTTTTGGGTTTAAACCCTCCCTTAAAAAGTTTATTTATACCCCTCCTCGGAACACCCGGATACCAACGCAGAGCCCAAACTGCTGGTCCTAGAGACATGGAATTTGGAGAGTGTGTTCTTTGTGGTGTGGTATGGATCTACTAAGAAAGAGATTTGAGAAACTGCCGCGACTTACACGCGTGAAACCGTGGGACACTGCTATATAGGTTGTCTTTTAGAGTCCGTATTTATCACTCTTGCTACATAGATGGATGGTTTGGGATAAACGAATAAACGTTTATAAGAAATCTTTCGTGATTTTATAAAAAAAATTACATCAGCATTTTTTTTATAATTTGACACTGTTACTGAGATAAGTATCGTTTCTTCGAAATGCCTTTTTAACCGACTTCAAAAAAAGGAGGAGGTTCTCAATTCGACCGTATTTTTTTATGTCAGTTCGCGGATTTGTCTGTTTTTACATAAATCGACGTGGTTTCAAATATGGAATAAATCACTTATTTGAAACATTTTGTACTAAAATCAATGTGAACTATTATCTCGCCAACGCGGAAAAGAGTAGTCCAAATTATATGGTAGGTAAGTGACGATGAGAAGAGTTATGCGGGTAATACCACGGGGCACAAGTAGTTCTTACATGGTTGTTTCCACTACAAATATTATTAAATAACGGGGTATTTTCCATGTTAAGACTGACTGAGGAGATTGTCTCGTAAACAAGCCAGTTGAAATTACTGGCGAAATATCGAGCTCCGTCATAAACAAATTTAAACATGGGAAAATACCCCGTTATCCTACTAATATTATAAAGCTGAAAGTTCGTGAGTATGTACTTATGTGTGTGTGTGTGTGTGTTTGTTACTCAATCCCGTAATACCATGAAATTCGGTCTCAGTATGTAGATAGCTGGAGACCTGGAATAACACAACGGCTACTTTTTATCCCGATATTCCCGCGGGATCGGGACTTACGCGGGTGAAACCGCGGGGCGCAACCAGGTTAATAATATTTAAGTGTAGTTCTTACATAAAATCTAAAAAAAAAACAACTTACGCGGGTGAAACCGCGGGGCGCAACCAGGTTAATAATATTTAAATGTAGTTCTTACATAAAATCTAAAAAAAAACAAAGACCTCTAAAACTTGTTTACAAATCGCTAAATTTTGTTCCTTTTTTGTACAATTTGCATCACCTTTTATGGCTAAATATTGGAAAAGAACCAATTAAAAACGAATTACAAGGTGTAAACTGGATTCATTTTTCTATTTTTAATAATGTTTTGTTTATTTGGTTAAGAAAAAATAAATAACATCGATGATTTATGGACGATCTTTGGGAAACCCACGTGAGATGAACCACGTGCTTGATAAAATGCAAATACGCAGTTCTAAAATAAAAATGGGTGTATCTGTTGTATCTAAAAGATAAGTCTTGTGTTGAGTACCTAGTGTCACAATTGGGTACAGAACCCTAAAATGATAATGAGACCAACCAATCCGAGAACGCACTTCGAATGTTAAGTGTATCACTACATCATATGGCGCTACTGGTAAAAATACATCGCGGTATCGTTGCGTTTTTATGTCAAAAATCAAGTTTGTTGTTGTTGTAGCGGCAACGGAAGTACATCATCTGTGAAAATTTCAATCGTCTAGCTATTAGGTTCATGAGATACAGCCTGGTGACAGACGGACAGACAGCGAAGTCTCAGTAATAGGGTCCCGTTTTTACCCTTTGGGTACGGAACTCTAAAAAGGTATCAAAACGTTCCTGTGCAATAAACTTACAAAATTGGCGTGGTGGTGGTGGTGCTTGTGTCGGTGGGTCGGCAGGGAGGGCCGGGCTCAGTAGGCGGACGCCTCCTTGTACTCGGAGTTGTCCATCGTGAAGAAGTCCTCGAGCTTCCACTGCAGCGTCTCGAAGGTGGGCCGCTTCAGCGGGTCCTTGTGCCAGCACTCGAGCATGATCTCGTAGAGCGCGGCGGGGCAGTTCTGCGGACACGGCATGCGGTAGCCGTGCTCTACTTGGTGCAGCACCTCCGCGTTCGTCATGCCTGGAAACATACGTTACTCGTGTAAATAAGTACTACCGCGGGGTAATGCCGCTAGTGTGATGGGCTCTTTTGCGTCGGGGACGATCCGGGGCGGGTTGTTCGACTAGCGTCTTTTTACGTGTTGGCCCAAGCCACTATAAGACGCGGAGAGGTAAATTTTTGCGATCTTTTTTTCAAAACTACATCTTCACCAGAATTTTCCACTTCTTTCAGTATAATAGTGATAATGTTAAGGGGTGGAAAAGAGTTGTTTTTTACGCTCGTTGCCTGATGAATTACGTATCGATTCACCCATCAAATAGCTCTCTTAGCTGCGAAGGCTTTCAGAGATAACAATCGGGACCAACTGCTTAACGTGAATCCACTAACTCTTAGCTTAAATAATGCATAGTTACATGCTTCACTACTATCTCTAAAGATAACTAATTACAAAACTCACCTGGATATGGTATTCGGCCATAAGTGACCAGCTCAGTAAGAAGGATACCGAACGACCAAACATCGGATTTAATTGAGAATTTGCTGTAATTCGCCGCCTCGGGTGCCGTCCATTTAATAGGGAACCGAGCACCGACCCGGGCCTCGTATTCATCTTCCTGCAACAATAACACAAACGGCATTTAAGATGTCCCGATATCACTCGAGATGTTGATAAAAAACTGGTTCTTAAAAAAAGTGATAATGCTTTCTAAAACGAATAACATTTCTAGACGACGCATCTCAACGAATCATAACGAAGCGGTAATATTAGTTTTGGGACTTTAAAAATTTCGTGCAATTTAAATGATCATCCTACCTACTTTAAAATCGTTTCAGAGATAAGTAAAGAAGTTTCATTATACATAGACATCATAAATTTCATATTTTCAACTATTTCTACTCGTTCCTGTAAAAACAGATCCTGACAGAATTGCTAATACAGTATCGATCGCTACAAAACTAAAAACTTGCTGCTTAAGAACTGAGGCAACAGAAGCGAGAGCCTGCAAAGGGCCACCTTAAGACGTATTGAGGAAAATATAATAACTGATTTATTTCAAGAAGAAATACCGTTAAACTTATTTTTAACTGTAACCGTGTGAACCTTTTTCGGCCAGTATATCAGATTGCTGTACGGAGTGGGTTAAATCCAGTTTTTTGTTGCATCACTTTTGTATCTGATTTTAATTTTAATAGTGTGCGAGATAAGCCAGTTTTGGATGTCCGTCTAACGTCAAAAGAATGCATAAAATTTTAAATACACCGCATTCTTTTGAAAATCTCATAATTTTACCATTATTTAATATTCAAATCCGTCTTTGATTTAGGTACGCATTACGCATTACGTACTATGACGATATTTTGGGTTATCCGCGGTGTCAAGATTGAGATGAGTGGACTAATCGGACACAACAACGGTTATAACAACTTGCAGAAATAAGGAATTCAAATTTGAATTAGCCTCTGTAGTAGGCCAGAACTGATTTTTCTCGGACGGTTAACTATAAAATTTATTTGAAACATCAGTTTTGAAAACAATGCTTCAAGTTGAGGATATTTACTATGTCATGTATGTTGTGAAAATATGACAGTTAATGACAGACAGAAGGATCTATGAACTTATAGGATCTAATTATGAACACTTTAAAAATAAACTCATCATATTCCTTTACTTTTAAGTGTGCCTATATTTACTAAAGCAGGAATAATAAAATCGTTCATTTGTTGGGTTGGAATAGAAATAGAAAGCTGACTGGAAACAGCTAGTGATTGTATATTAGTAGTATATGTCGGTTTAAGGGACAGTTACGTATTAAAATGATGATTTACACATCAATACCTTACGATTTATTTAGCTGTAGTAATAGGGAAACTCTCACTTTCAAGACACTCTAATAATATTATTTGCATTGGATATGCAGTTTCTATACTTCTGTTTTTGGTCCATCTACCTACACTATAATATAATTGATCTCAATCTTATCTATAAGTACATATAAAATTCAAAGTCCTGACTGGTCTCTAGGACCAGCGGTTTGAGGTCTGCGTTGACACGCAGAGCTCATACCACTGGTCCTAGAGACATGAAATGTGGAGAGTGTGTTCTTTAAAGTGTCCACTAATAAAGGGGTTTTTTTTGGAAAATCCCGCAGGAGTAACCACGGGACTCTGCTAGTTCTAGTTATGGCATCAGAAGGAAGACAGTTGCAGCAAGCCACTGAAGTAACGCTACCTCAAATTCAATCATACTTTTGACGTTTTAAGCGTCATTCATCAACTTCATCTAGGCATACGCAACGATTGTCATTTCATTTTTACGATAGACGTAACAGTCTTGTCAGCGCGTACAATCACTATAATTGTTGAGGCCCACCTAAATATTTATTTTGTTTTCAGTATTTGTTGTTATAGCGGCAACAGCAATACATTATCTGTGAACATTTCAACTGTCTAGCTATCACGGATCATGAGGTACATCCTGGTGACAAACAGACAGACCGATAGATAGACAGTGGAGTCTTAGTAAAAGGTCCCGTTTTTACCCATTGGTACATAACCCTAAAAAACGGGGCAAGTGCGACACTCGCGCATAAAGGGTTCCGTACCACTATCACAATTGGATACGGAACCCTAAAATGGTTTACAACAACCAATTTTTAAATTTTATAGGAAAATATGAAATATTTATCTTCGATTCTTACTCCCATCAAACGACCGAATCACTCAAAAAAAAAAAACCTTGGCACAAAGAAAATCTGAAACATAAGAGAAACTCTTTGGTAAGTAAGGCAGACTGGTATATTTGACAGATAGGGCAGCCATTTTGAATTCCATGACCAACTCGATTTGTCCTCCTGTCCCTGTTCCTGTCCCGCGACTCCTTGTTATTTTTGAAACACGTTTGTTGTATGGGAGCCCCTTTTAAATAATTGTTTTATTTTGTTTTTAGTATTTGTTGTTGTAGCGGCAACCGAAATACATCTTCTGTGAAAATTTCAACCTTCTAGCTATTACGGTTCATGAGATACAGCCTGGTGACAGACGGACGGACGGACGGACAGACAGACAGACAGACAGACAGCGAAGTCTCAGTAATAGGGTCCCGTTTTTACCTTTAGGTACGGAACCCTAAAAACTATAACATTGTTTCCAGGAAATGTTACTAAACAAAGAGTAACTACGGATGTGGGTCCTTTTAGAGATGACCACAATGTAACAACATATTTAATTAGTTTACGAAAATAACTACAAGGAAATGTATAAACATCTTATTACATTTTCCGTCTTCGGTATCTTTTATTTCATTGTACCGAGAAGAGATTAAAACGAGGCTGTTGGTCTGATTCACGCCAGTTACAATATTACTGTTACAACAAGTTTTATCTACTTTAGATTGAAGGAATAGTTTGAGAATCTATTTTATCCTTTGAACCAATTTTCTTTTGATTGCGTATCTAACTCTAAATAGGTTTAGAGTTTAGACACAATTTTGGTCAAAAGTTTCAAAAATGTATAACAAAACATTTGTTTTGGAAAAATACTTCCAAGAATTCGTATTTGGCGGGATTCGAACCCGCGACTACTGTTAATACGAACCAGCGCATTAGACCGCTTCACCACGAGAACTAGTACCTGCTAAGTCGAACTTAAGTATGCATTTCTTCTCGATTTTTGTTCGAGCACTGTGATTAGCCAATCATTTATTTATTTCAGATTCTACAGTCAATATAATATAATGTAATCCATTTTACAAGATATAGAACTAAGACTAAACTGAATCTATATATTTTAAGCCTCACTTTTACATCTCAAACCTAACCAATTCCATCTAGAACCTAACCTCAATCCACCAACCGCTCTGCCTCAGTGGAAATGCACCCTAAAAAACTCCTTAAATTAGTTTTAACACATAAAAATAGCAACATCTTACCTTGATAAGCCTAGCGAGTCCAAAGTCAGCAATCTTCACGATATTAGAGTCTGCAACGAGGACATTCCTGGCCGCCAGATCACGGTGGATATAATTCTGTGATTCGAGGTAAGCCATACCGGCTGCGATCTGCGCTGCCATGTCGATCAACTGTTGTAACTTCAGTCCTCGGCCTTTGCCTGTTGAAATTATAAAAAAAAATAATAAATAAACACGCGTTAAGAACCCATATAACCCCAATACCGTGACAGGGATAGCGCTTGCGAATTTCTGATCTGTAAATGAAGGACGTAAGATGCTACTGTGCAACATTTTATAGGGCAAGGGCCTTGACCCTGGCAGTTTATTAAAACTGAGAGACGTAAAAGTAGGAAAGCGGACCCCGGGCTCTCGAAAGGGATGCAACCGGGAAACTCGCTCGGATGATCATGTGCAAGGACCCTGGCAGTTTATTAAAACTCAAACTCAGAAAAGTAATTCATTAGGCAAAGGTTGGCAAGTTTATTTATAAATGCAACAATTTCTTGGCTAACAGAAATACTAAAACAACATCTTGTGACATTTTTCTGCATTATTTAATCACTGTTGCATAAGAAAATGATAATTTGTACTATTATTTAATATGGATCGGTTTATTAATTTATTACATAACGTGGAAAGAATCCGTTTTATTTACCTTGAAGGAAAATCTTAAGCTTCTGGAAATACCTTCTGATTTTAAAGTAGATAGCGAATAAACTTTAACAATAATGAATATTAATATTATTTGTTGTACTAATTATACTATTGTAAAATGATTGTCAATGTCATCAATCACTATAAACACTTACGGATCATTAGGATCACATCACCTTTACCGAAATTATTGGATTGAGTCAAACTTGTTCGAGGTAATTATAGCTTTCCAATAAAAAAAAAGTAGAAATTAAACTTATTTTTCGGTTTTAATCACGTGGTGTTTATAACTTTTAGTATAGTTTCAACGCTCAACGTTTCAAAACCTTTTCAGGTCTCTTCTTCAGGATTGACCAACCCCAGAGAAGAGACCTGAAAACCGAATAAAAACGGGGCAAGTGCGACACTCGCGCATAAAGGGTTCCGTACCACTATCACAATTGGATATGGAACCCTAAAATGGTTTACAACAACCAATTTTTAAATTTTATAGGAAAATATGAAATATTTATCTTCGATTCTTACTCCCATCAAACGACCGAATCACTGAAAAAAAAAAAACCTTGGCACAAAGAAAATCTGAAACATAAAATAAACTCTTTGGTAAGTAAGGCAGACTAGTATATTTGACAGATAGGGCAGCCATTTTGAATTCCATGACCAACTCGATTTGTCCTCCTGTCCTTCTTCCTATCCTGACTCGACTCCTTGTTATTTTTTAAACACGTTTGTTGTATGGGAGCCCCTTTTAAATAATTGTTTTATTTCGTTTTTAGTATTTGTTGTTGTAGCGGCAACCGAAATACATCTTCTGTGAAAATTTCAACCTTCTAGCTATTACGGTTCATGAGATACAGCCTGGTGACAGACGGACAGACGGACAGACGGACGGACGGACGGACGGACGGACGGACAGACGGACAGACAGACAGACAGACAGCGAAGTCTCAGTAATAGGGTCCCGTTTTTACCTTTAGGTACGGAACCCTAAAAATGAGTTTAATTTCTATCGAACATCGCGAAAACAGAAGAAAAATCTATAAAAAAACCTTCAAAATCGCACCTCGAATGGCATAACCCAAAAATAATGATAAAAAAATAATACAGCCGAATAGAAAACCGCCTTCGATTTGGAATTTGTTTAAAAAATGATGAGATCTTACCCTGTAAATAGTCCAACAAGGATCCGTGTTTCATAAGTTCCGTGATAATATAAATAGGCTCTTCCAGAGTACAGACAGCGTATAACTGTATAAGCTTGTTGTGCCTCAACTTCTTCATTATCTGTGCTTCTGCAAGGAAGTCCTTCGGATCCATAGTGCCTGACTTCAGAGTCTTCACGGCGACAGGAGTCGTGTTGTTCCACAGACCCTCCCATACTTCGCCGAATTGACCGTGGCCGAGTTTTCTTACGAACTTCAACGAGGTACGATCGATTTCCCATTGATCGCGTGTTCTGTGAGATAGACCTTCGGTAACTGGTTTCTCGATCTGCAGACAATATATTAGACTGTAGTATTGGAAAAGATATTTAGGTACTGGGTAATTCAGCTGAAAACAATTAGTTAATTAATTCAAGATGAATTTATTACTGAAATGAAATAACTAACTAATATCATCTTATCAGTACCTATTTCACATTGATTGTAGTCTATTTTGCGGTATAATAAATAATTTATATTTTATCTAGTTTTAGGTAAACTACAAAATATATAAGAAACAAACAATTGCTAATAACAACTTTCATTTCAATTAAACAAATGCAACGTGGTAATAATGAATAGAATAATAACACTAAATCTTAGTAAATTTATTTTAGCCACGAGAAAGTTAGGTAATTTTCAATGTACCTAATTTGCAATGTTAGGATGGATTTATCACTATAGTACCCTATTTCAGAAACTTAGATCAAAAATGTAAACAAAATACAGACAATTTTAAATAAAAAAGTAAATAAAGAGCTGCTGTCACTTTCAAATAAATCTATGGGAATTTTGTTTCTGAAATATGGTAAAGTGTGTGTAAATACGACTTCGCCTTTGTTTCTGTTTCGATCGTCTCTTTTTGGATTCGATCATTGTATAGATGTTATAGGTACAAAAGTGAGCCAATGAAATACAAAAAAGAAGTTCACTTTTGCACTGGCATATTACAGCTACAAAACTGAACCTGACGATGTTTTGGAAAGGATGTGCACTATTACTATACCTAAACAAAAATCGGTGGTTTGCATTTATTTTTTAAATGATTTAGCTTCTATCTGTAATTTAATCCATACATGATATCAGTACAGTGTTAAAAAAGACCATTTGGCAATCGCAATGATTAAAAATAGCCTTCCATCGTCGAAAAATAATGTAAGAATAATCGTAACGGAACCTTAAATAAACTTTCTGTTTGTCGAGAGATTCAAAACGAAATCAAGTATGTAAGTAATAAAACGAACCATTAAATTCCTCAGTTAAATTAACACTGCGTCTTGGTAAGTGTGTCAGATGTCACGCACACAAACGGGCCCTACGGATTTCTACGAAACTGGCGATGATGAAGGTCGAGATTTCTAATTATATTAACAAAATGCAAAAACAAAACTCAAGGTAAATCAAACAGGTAGGTAGGTAGGTACTATATGAAACTTTTTGAAGCCAACCTTAATAACTGCTGAAGTTAAACCAGGTTCCTTAATTTAATAATATTTTTTAGTAAAGATCCAAAAGGAGTGTGATACATCTTCATTATTTAGACACAAATACAAATGAACTAATCTATACTATCTATAGTCTATACTAATATTATAAAGAGGAAAGATTTGAATTTATGTGTGTGTCTGTATTATGGATAAACTCAAAAACTACTGGACCGATTTCAAATATTCTGTTACCAAAAAAAGCTACATTATTGAGGAGTAACTAGGCTACTTTTGATCCCGATATTCCCACGGGATCGAGACTTGCGCGGGTGAAACCGCGGGACGCAGCTAGTCATATATATATATAGGAGATCTTTTAAGTAAAAGATAGAACTGAAACAATTCATTAATGATTTTTTTGTTTCATTAATGGTTTTGTATAACTCTTTATGATATTGATAACTAAGCACTCTTATCAGAGCACAGTATAAAATAAAATAATTTATACAAAACGTTCAAGACATATGTAATGTCGTTAGGATTACATAAAGACTACATGAACCTTCTTAGCTGGAGGTATGTCAGGACGACATGCTTCATTAGATCTAGATATATGATATAATAAAGTATTAGCCCTTGTATAACTTAAGATCAGACTGTTAGGCGTCAATAGATCAATATGTCAAGAATCTTAATGAACATAACGGTCTAGCAGTATTGTAATCCATTATTATTTGAAACTTATACGACATTCAATCCTTTCGGATGGAGAAGAAGGGAACGACCTTAGATGATTGGACTGTGTAATAAAAGAGTAAGAGGAAAATATGAGATAGAGATAGATGACGGCTAATAAAGGAGAATGGAAGAAAAGGTGTACTGTGCTGGCCTCAAGTGATTGGGAAAAAGGCAGAAATAACATCGAAGGCTTGAACTAAGTTCAATAAGATCCTGGTCGTTGCGTACAGAATGTCCTGCAATATGATAACCGTTTAATACTTTATTCACGCCACGTTGGCATATGTAACACGAAACCCAGTGAGCACCGACCACGACCGTCAGTCTGCATGTCACGGTTTGCAACACGATTGTAAATACATAATAATATGCCATCGAAGTACAAGGAGTTTATCATGACAATGAATAGCGAAGATAATTGACGAGCCAGCAAGTAGATAAGAAAAACAAAAACTTGAATAAGCCTACTGCACTAGTATAAGTAATTGTATTTACAAGGCGAGCAACTAGGAAACTAAGTTTCACTACAAAAACGTTTTAACTTCAGTATTTAAATATCAACGTGTATTGATGCGTTGTGACTAGAAACAGGACGAAGCATGTATTGTTTTCGTAACATTTAACAAAATATCAGAGACGCAGACAATGCGGAAATATTACTCAAATAGTAAACTTTAACAAACTGGGAAACCCAAGGCAAGATATATTTTCGAATACCTTGTTTTTATTTACTATAATAATTTACTGCATAACTAAACCGTGCATCGAAAGGCCACTAAATTTATTACAGAAAGTGTAAATTGTTATACAATAGATCATAATATTGAAACTTGTTTGGTCAACTGACTGTACGAATGTATGACAGTATGTATTTAACATAGCACACGGAAAGAACAAGTGAAAACCAATCTTACTCTAGCCTAGAAATTGAAGGACCTCTGCCTACTCGAGATCTACTCCTAATAGTGAAATCAAAATAAACATGTCTGATATGAATGACAAGTGATTCGTGAGCGACGCTGTTACTACTGATTCATCTTCATTGACCATTCTCAATTTTATCGGTTACAATCACTGAAATGAAAACTGTACAAGTATACGCTGGAATTGGTATACCCTACAAAATGACATTAGATCTTTGTGCCGATTTGATTTGCGCCATGTTGCGCTGTTGACGCCCGTTTTCTATTAAAAATGATGGTGGCCGTCCGTGGAACTTATAGTTCCGTGGACGGTCACCATCACTTTCAATAGAAAATGCGCGACAACAGCGCAATATGGCGCAGATCAAATAGGCACAAAATTCAGTGCGCTATGACATGTCCAGCGACTTGTACCATGGATGTCAGTGGTTTCAATATATAGTAGACGAACGATGAAAAATAAGTTACCTAGTGAACAAAATGCGAATAATATGCACGACCATAGATGTCAAAATTTTAACAGTATTGCTCTACGATCGAATATTATGCATGTAGACCTTAAACCTATGCATTAAAGGTGAGTTTTGAAAGATGTGTCAGAATTTCATGATACGACGAACCGATGCAATCGCAACCTCTGTAACCGCATTCGTGTTGAGAAATAAATGTAAAGAAACAATGAAATCCCGCAAAATATACAAGCGTTAACAATATTCCGATAAAACGAAGTTGAGTGAAGGGGCAACATTAGATCATACTGTACTAAAATGTTGTTGCGTCGTTATGAAGACTTAGGTCAAATAGATAGTTTTGCATTAAAACGTAATCAGACGATGATTGATAACGCGTTTCGCATAACACCTACTTACCAACTACCGTTTTAATAGTACACATATCACCTGAATGGAAAACTTCATGTCACAGTAAAAGACAAACGATACATAGTTTGTGCAGATGTTTATAAGTAAGGGGAGTTAATGTACCTATATCTCTGAAAAAATCTTAATAATACAACATACACACACTATTGTATTATTACGGTCTGCTACACAAATAAGCCTCATTTAAGATGATCTACGTACCTATTAGAAAACCTTATTGCCGTGAATGTACTTGAAAATGCGTCTGTCATTCGACAAAATTACATTTGAAATAATAACGATTGTATAGAGACCAATTTTACAACGATTTGATGTGGCCTTAGAGCTTGTTATGTTGGTATTGCATTCAAGATTATTAAAAGATCATCATTGGTAAACCTTGAACTTCATTTTAGTCAGCTATTATCTCGTACAAGATCGATGCATTTATGGAGTATAATTATGTAATAGATCATTAAACGAACTTGAAAAGTGAAGTTCGATCAATATTAACAACTAGCTAACCCGACAGACATTGTCCAGCCTGTTAAATACAAAAATACTTATAATCCTACTCTACTACTACTACTACTACCTACCTTACCCTAAAAAAGAAGGGCATAGGAAAAAAAAGTATCCTATGTCCTTTTCCTGGTTCTAAGCTACCTCCCCACCAATTTTCAGGCAAATCGGTTCAGCCGATCTTGAAATAAATAGTGTATCTATCTAACACGACTTTGTTATTTTGACGAATATGTTACGATTATTGGCTTGTGCACATGCAAAAAATAACACAAAAAAAGATGTTAAATATGCTTTAAAAAGGTAGATTAGAATACTTCCATTACATTCCATAGTCAGTTCATCTGTATCTCTACCTACATGATTTAAATCTGTACCTACACAGTCGGGAAAATCGGCTTATTCAATTAAAAATCAAACGCTCAAAGGTAATTTAAATGGCAAATTAATATTGTGTGTTGAGAATATATCAAAAATCTAAACTTTCGAGTTCTGATGTTTCTTTGCTTAGATGTTTGTATTTCAATCATGCAAAAACTATTGAACCAAATGCGATGAAACTTATAGTATGCAGATAGCTGTAGATCTGGATTAACACATAGGCTACTTATTATCCCGATATTCCAACGACATCGGGACTTACGCGGGTGAAACCGCAGGACGCAGCTAGTAGTAAATAAAATAGAAATCTTACGTTACTATGATTCACTGTATGTATATTGGCGTTAGCGTGACACTGCAGTGCTAAGAACAAAAAATAACAATAGTGCTAAATTGATTACTTATATAAACAACAATGGAAATAATTACTGATGATACTAGATACCTACACATTACCTACTACGTCATTTTCTAAGTAACTACTTATACAATACATGCTTGCATACTAAGTGGATACGCAATTACCTACTAGACTTAAGAAATATCAAATTAAAATTCTATAAAATATTTCTTATAATTAGAAGTTAGTAGCAATTGAATGAGTCAAACTTAAAGTAAAATTATCATTTATTTTGTAATCATAAGTTGGAAAACATATTGTGGACCTTATGAGCAAAGAAAGAAGTGATTTGTTTAAAAAATCTGAATATTCATTTAGTACACCTATTGTTGTCTTGTCAAAGAAAAAAACAAGACGTTTTGTTCAGACGAGAAGTAAATGTATGACATTTAACAACGCGAACGGGATGATAAAATCATAGTCTGTGACAAAGCGAGGCTTATTGCCTTTATATAATGTACCTATTCGGTGTCTATATATGGATTTTAATAAACTGACACAATTACATACACCTTAACACTAGTGGCCCCTAGTGGCCCCGTAAGTCTAGGGATCAAATATCCGACGACGAGATTGATGTAACTTACGCTCCGGTCACCTAATTTTCTTCTTAGTGTTAAGCTTGCCAGACTCATAAAAGGAATACAGCTGTATAGCGTTGTCCTTTAATTGCCTAAGGAAATTTTATGTTAGACAACAACACAAATTGTATACGAAAGAAGCAAGCTCTACAAATAATTAGAGCATACAGAAACACGTGCCTATGCAACTCCAAGTCATCTAAATGGAATCCGATTGATTACTCAAGTACCTAGATTCTATTAACTATTTATACGTGCTATGGCTGTAGGTTAGAGAATTAAATAGCTAAAATATGTTAGTGACGCAAACTCAATTACAAAAGCCGGTCGTTTAACGTCTCTTGAGTAAAATGTAGTAGCAGCTTTATTAAAAAATACGATGTTAATGAATGAAGCAATATGCCGTAATCCGAACAAATATATAAGAGGGCTAAAATTTCAAAAGACATTGTACTTTATTCAGCCCAGTCTACCAAGTACTTAATCGACAATACTCTTTGTCCTGGAAAGGAGTCCTTCGGTGAATTTAAAGTATCTTCGAGCTGGTCAATGCCTTGTAATATTTCTCACGCGGCGCACAAAGGTTCACCGTCGAAAACTCATAAATTTTACGGCCGTCCAGATATTGAATTTTGAAATTTATGCACAATCGTAATAATAATATAACATGGATTTTTACCGCGATTATGTGACCTTGATTTGACAGAATTCTGATTAAATTTTAGCGCTCGAGACGGCGCCTAACTGTTGCATATCGCGCTTAAATTTAAAATAACTTTGTCAATATGAAATATATTATAATAGATTATAGATCTACAATGATTGAAGAAGGTCAGGTCAAGTTTGTTCATGATCGAATGAATCATCTATCTACACAATACTGCCTAACACACTGGAATGTCATATTGAAATTGTGAGAGAGATGACCGTGGTATCATGTTCAGAATTGATAAAGAGCATTGTCATTCAATATTAGAATAAGTATTTAGTGGATATGTGACTGACCTGTACACAAGGTTTGTTCAGTGAGACGCAGAGTCCGTCGGCGTCTTTACTGTAGTGCTCGACGAGTTCTTGCAGAGTACGGAAGGTGGTGCGGCGAGCGATGAAGAATCCACCCTCGTCCAGTTGTCTGATACGGTAGTGCTTTACTGTGTCACCATCACGCACTGCACAACAAAATACAATAATTAGTTAAACAACACACACACATTTAATAAAATTGGAACCATTTTAGCTCGGCATCGGAATGAAATTCAAATTCAACTTTCGGCTGAATACAGAAACGCAACTCAAAATTTGAGTTCTACTTAATCAACTAAGCACCTCTTAAATTCAAAAAATTCCATTGAATTTTTAAATTTAGAAGCTGCTCAATTGTTTAAGTACGCCTCAAATTTAAAGTGGCGTTTCTGTGTTCGGTTGTTAGTTTGGTGTAAACTCCACAAAGGGCTAATATGTAATTACCTTGTAGAAGCTCGTAAAGATAAAGAAAACATGGGGTCACACAACTCTAATGAGCGTATTTATTTACTGAAAATGAACAAGTACTAAGTACTGCGAGTAGCATGAATAACGACATAATTGCATCCAATCAATTGATTACATTTTTTTCATTTCGATTTCGTCTGCTTGTAATGACCGTTGAAATAGAAATGAGAATTCACGTTTAAAACGGTTTACTCGGAATTCTTTTTGTACATGCCGCTATGGGACGACATACAAGATTGCCCCAAATAACTTTGTAGAAAACCGACAAACTGCATTAGATCGATCAAAGCTCGAAAGAAGTTTAATTAGTAGAACTGAGATAAGATAAATAGTCTTACATTACAACAGAAGCAAGGCTTGCAAAAACAAGATATATTTTTTAAGGATTCATTATTTTCAATGCGGAGAATGAAAGTTAAAATTCGCGGAAGCACTACTGGATTTAATAAACGCGCTTAATAAATTTGTAAATAAATTAAATAGGTAATCTTGAAATATTGAACATAAATACAATTCAGAATACTACTATGTGAATAAATAAGTCGAGTCATTCCAAGAAATGTAACGTTGAGCTTTTGACAGATGTTAGATTTTGTTATGATGAAGGTGAATCGAACTGACATTCATATAGTCACTGCATGGGCATTGATTTATAGGTCACATCAGCATGCAATCATTGCGTTATATTTAGTTTTATTGCATTACATGGCAAATCTAGTGAATTCTCTATTAATAGAACAAAAACAACAGTCTGTACTTCTGAGACTAAAGCGTAAGTTTACAAATATGAAGGTATTGAAAGCTAAATATTTTTTATCCCAGTTTAATAGCATAATAATTGTCTATTAATTCTGAAATCTTATTAGATCAAGTTTGAATTTACTTGAGAACATAAGCTTTGGAGTTAAAATGGAATAACCCTTGCATAGATGAATTCGACACTGTTATTTTTACCGTTCTGTCATTTTCTAATTTGTTTAGGGTCGCCATCGTGCGCGTCCATTCTCAGCTATAAGCTGTCATTCGATTTCTATAATAAATATACCCTACGTTCCTATTTGTAAGATGTTTTTATCCCTACTTCTATGTCACAATCCCACCATACGATCTCAAACTGTTCCTTTTCACCTTGCCATAAGTGATTCATACTTTCGGAGCGGAGTCATTAATGTGTCAGTTTAACATCCAACAATTGTTTCCATAACGCGAAAGAGTTATATGCCTATGAAAACAACCGTTGTATGTTGACCTGATACATTAATGACTCCGCTCCACTCGCAGTGGCAAGAGAGCATCAGCCTTTTTTCATGTAGGTATTTCCTAACTCATTTCTTACTTTGTCCTCATTATTCATCTCAGCATTCTCATCTCCCTTCTAGACCATTTTGTTGAATTTCCAAAATGTCGAATTCTTATCATGTTGAATTCTCCATTGCATGTAATATTTATCCATCATAATTTTCGTAACATTTCAAATTACATGTTCAGTTTTACTACTATGGGTTACTTTGACGTAACCAACCATATCGAATTGGACTCATTCAGAAATCTGAAGCGATAACGAATGAATCATTCTAGTCGCAAATGTACTGTCAGGTCACTAACACAACAAAGGTTTGATAAAATGTAACATATTAGCTGAACTTATCAACTAGCGAACATTCAATATTGTTAACTAGTTTCAATACGTGACTCATGGCAAAATATTGAAATGAGAAATTCATATATTTACTGTAATATTATAGAGTTTCCATTTAATAATTATGTTATCTGATTTATTAACAAATTATTATTATATGTCTCAAGAAAAAAGTGTATTAGGTACCGAATTCATATTTTCACTCCATTAGCGTAAATTTTATCCAAAATTAGTCAAACTGTCTAACCGTAAAATAACATACACTACCATTTATTTTATATTATATAGCATAAGGAAATCGATATGATACGATATGCATTATGAAAACGAATGTTTATAGAGGTACTACTAAAATACTAAAATTTACGATGAAGGCATATTCATTAATTAAATTTACGATAAACCCAGTTATTAATGTACAATTGTACGTATTTACTAAAGTAAGAAGGGAAATATTAATTTTATAACCATTTTTGCATTATTATAAAATAATTAAGCTTCCTGAATATAATATTAACCCCCCCTTAACCTCCTCCCCGATTCACTTCCTTTATTTAATTAGCGGTCTAACAATCCTGCTAATAGTCATCATCATCCGAGCGTGGTTCCCGGTTGCATCTCTCTCGAGAGCCCGGGGTCCGCTTTCCTACTTTTACGTCTCCACTTCGCACGATCTTCGGCATCCCGTGTAATGAGGCCATTTGCACGCATATCCGATCTTACTACGTCAAGCCAGCACTTCTTGGGTCTTCCCAATCTGCCGCGGCCGGGCGGAGGCGCCATGGCAAGACATTTGTTTCCCACGTAACTAGCCGGTTTTCGTAGAACGTGGCCGTACCACCGTAAGCGGCATTCTTGCAGTTTGTCTGCAATGTCTCGGACATGAAGGCTGCTCCTGATGCGGGAGTTTCTGACGCGATCTTTTCGCGTCACTCCACACATCCAGCGCAGCATCTTCATCTCCGTGACACGCAGTTCCTGCTTATGTCGCTCAAGCAACGGCCACGCCTCACTACCATACAAAAGGACAGGTCTAATGATCGTTTTATAGACCTGTCCCTTCAGTTTAACCGGCATTTTCGGGTCACAGATGACACCAGTTACCTCTCGCCACTTGGCCCAAGCTGCCGATTGGCGAAATGCGGGACTTGACGTCACAATCGATGTCGCCGGACTCGTGAAGCACAGATCCCGAGTACTTAAACTGGTCTGTCCGCTCGACCATGTGACCGTCTACGCAGACAGGTGTGGGATCTGTGGTATTGCTAGCCAAGTATTCGGTCTTCGCTACGTTGAGTTGCAAACCGCCGTTCTCAAGTGACTCTTTCCACGCATTTACACGCCTTCCAAGCCGTCCCTTATCCGAGTCCGCTAGCGCAATATCATCAGCATACATGAGCATCCACGGTGGCTGCTCGTGTGCGTCTCGGATGACTACGGACAGTGCGTCCAGTATTACGCTAAACAGAAACGGACTTAGCACGGATCCTTGGTGGACTCCGACTGTAATGGGGAAAGATTTAGTGTCACCAACAGCAGTTCGCACCACAGAATCGGAATTTCGGTAAATGTCCCTGATGGTTTCAATATAAGTTTCTGGCACCCCTTTGGACCGCAGCGCCCACCAAATCATCACGCGAGGAACACAGTCGAAGGCCTTCTGCAAGTCCAGGAACAGAAAATGCAGAGGCGTATTCTTCGTTCTGTATTTCTCCATAACGATCCTTAGGGCGAAAACCGGGTCCATGGTACCATGACCGGGGCGGAAACCATACTGGCCCTCCGAGACAGTGCACTCCTGCCGGATCCGAGAGTCAACTATACGCTCGTAGAGCTTCATGGTGTGGGACATGACCTTTATACCACGATAACTTCCACACTCCTGCACAGATCCCTTGCCCTTGAACACTGGAGTGATAACACTCAGTCTCCATTGGGCGGGGATTGTGCCGGTCTCGATTATGCGGTTAAAAATGGTTGGTTAAGATGCCCACACCACGAGAACCCATAGCCTTCCATACTTCGATGGGGACTCCATCGGCGCCGACAGCTTTCCGATTCTTCATGCAGCGAAGAGCCTTGCACACCTCCTCAGGCGTTATCAGTGGCACAAGTCCTAGATTCGGAGGGAGTTCCGGTAGCTGCACCTCTTTATATTGCTTATTGAGCAGCTCGTGGAAATAAGAGCACCACCTCTCCTTCACCGCGAGGTCCTCGCATAGCAGGTTGCCATTAGGATCTTTTACACAGCGGCACTTGGATATATCCTGTGCCGCTTTGATCCTAGAACGTGCCAACTTATAAATGAGCTTCTGCCCATCAGACGTTTCCAACTTATCGTAAAATGGCTGCAAGTGGTCCCGTCTGGCTCTGGCTACTGCTCTCTTTTGAGACGTTTGGCAGACCTGTACGCGTCGCGATCTTCAGGAGAGTTGGACGCTTGCCACTTTTTAAAGAGGGTTTTCTTCACCCTAGTCTCCCTCTGGACTGTGTCGTTCCACCACCAAGTTTCCTTGTCACACTTGCGTCCTCCCTTAGACATACCGAGGACCGACCGCGCCGAATCAGCGATAGATACTTGAATCCTGTCCCAGTGTTCCTGTACCGATTCGCCTTCAGCATTAGCACATTTGTCGCCGATTGCTGAGGCGAGCATCTGGTACTTGACTTCATCAAGCATCCACCATCTGATTCGGCGCTGACATGGTTCCGGTCGTTTGTCTTTGGTCTTTACACAGAGATCCATGACAAGGATACGGTGTTGGGCAGTGAGACTCTCACCGGGTATGACTTTGCAGTTGGCCACGTAGCCGATATGGTGTCTCCTAGTGATTAGAAAATCGATTTGGGTAGCGCGCCCCCCGCTCTTGTAGGTGATCAAGTGGTCGGGCTTCTTTTTGAAATATGTGTTCACGAGTGCCAGGTCGGCAGTGGCACACGTACACAGAATTTCTTCTCCTTCCGCATTCCGACTGCCATACCCGTAGCCTCCATAAACACGTTCAAATTCCGCCCCCATCTCACCCACATGACCGTTCAGATCACCACCCAAAACGATTCCCTGAGACAACGGGATAGCTCCAAGGACCTCGCCGAGTTTATCCCAGAACGACCTCTTATCAGAGTCGCTACAACCGACCTGTGGCGCGTAAGCACTTACTAAGTGGGTAGGAACCCCCCCAATAAGCACCTTCACACACATGAGTCGGTCGCTAAAGCGATTCACCTCCAAGATATCGTCATGCAACCTCTCAGCGAGCACCACAGCCACCCCGTTCTCTCCACCAGGTGCATCCGTGTAGATCAGCTTGTAGCCATTCCCAATGAGCCGGGATCTGCTGCCTTTCCATCGAGTCTCCTGCAGGAACGCCACGGCCACCTTCCGCCTGGAAAGTACGTCGGCTAGCTCCCTCGCGCGTCCGGTTAGCGTGCCAATGTTCCAGGTTGCGAAGCGGAGTTTCGGGGCTCGCGTCTTTAACCGTGCCCGCCCGTGGCACGGTAGCCCTAGTCCACTTGCCACAGGAGTCGGGCGAAACTCCTGCGCGCCGTTATGCGGCAGCGCCCTATCCCTATGGCTATCTCTTTCTTTCGTACTTTCCATAAGATTTGGCTGTATTTCGACTTTTATGGGAGCGACTGCCGTCTGACCTCCCAACCCCGAAGGGAAAATCTGCGCCAGAGCCTCGTCCGTTTTTCAGCAGGTGCACCGGCTAGCAGGTGAGGTTGGCTTGGGCCCAAAGATCTTAGTGGGCCCCATACACACCTGCTAATAGTATAAATGCGAATGTTTAAAAACATAAACATTTTTCAAATCTTTCAAAGTCCAATATTGTAGGACCTATTTACATTTATGCGTCCATTCAACTTCGGATTTTCGACCTTTGAAGGCTTCAGTGCCGCGTCAGACGAACACCTGACTGGGACGCACAAGGCTGCGGGTTCGATTTCCACCGGCTACAAATATGCTGACCGTAAATGTTTGTTTCTAAGTGTTTTCTATAAGTATGTTTCGTGTTCATAGATATATTTACAAATTTGTTTTTGCAAAATATTTTTTTTTATTTTTTATTAGTTCTGGTGTTTTTTTTATTATTAATGTTTGATAGGCTTCGTTGTATAAGTACTAATTGTATTATTACCTTTGGTAAATAAATGACTATATACAAAAAAAAAAAATTACGTAGGTATATCCGTTGTCTAGTAGAGGTACCTACTCTTCGTAAAAACGTATATTTATTTATTTTATCAAGGATAGTATGTATCTAAGTAAGTACACAGTAGATACAACATAAAGATATTTCGGTAAACAATGCACTTATCACTGTTAATCGAAAAATCATGTTACACATCACATTTAAATGGATTTTAAATCTAACGGTGTTTAATGCAAAATGTAGTTAACCAGACGATGATTAGATTATTTAAAATCGTAATTCAGATACTTATATTAAAACAAAATATTCGATTGAATGTTGACTAAAAAGCTGCTTTGGTATAAAAGTATGACGAAATGACACTTCTATCTACCCGTAAGCACGAGGCCTTGTATAGTTCTCGAAACGTCTGGCCAAAAAAGCTAAAAATAAGAAAAACAGCGCATTTGAAACCCATAATTGAGTTTAAATTCATTTTGGCATCGCGAAACCCGAAGAAAAATATTTAAATGACAATATTGTTATGAGTTACTGAGGCTTTTGGGTTCTTTATATTTATTTCGCGTAAAAGAAACATGAAATATGTTTGAGACATCACCTCTCACCTCACTAGTGCATAATATCTCAATTATGTACTTGGATCTATTAATACCAATTTATAATTTAAAATAATAAGAGTGGATTGCATAAGATCATTTAAAATTAGTTTAACTTAATCCATTTAAAAATAATTTATGAAAACGCAAACATTAGACCCTATTTTCATAAGCCGAATATTGCTATTATGTTGTCACACTTTGACAATTTTGATATTTTCACAGTTCTTAATCACGTTTAAGAGGACTAGTCTACCTACTCTTTCTCCATACAAACGTAGTCGACTGTTTCCTCCCTAGATAAAGACATTGGATGAAATATGTTTATGTTAAAAAACCTATATCTCGATGACCATGCGTTTCGGTTTTTTTCATTTTCTAATTAGAATAGAAATAATATTCATAAAAATTTAAAAAAAAAACGGTCATGGATGTTATAGGACTTATGGCATAAACATATTTTTTTCTAATATCATTATCCAGAGAGGAAACAGTCACCTACGTTTATAAAGTTTGTATGGAGAAAAGAGTAGGTAGACTGTCCTTTTAAAAGAGCTTAAACATGTTTAGGAATCGTGATGCAAGCCGGCCTAAGAGTAGGTAGGTACATATATAATATCACAATGGAACTCTACTTACAGAATTACTGATGACAACGAATATTTTATTGATGCTTTATTTCAACGTGTAACTAATCGTAGCTAATCGTCACAATTATTTATGGTTTACGTCAAATGTTATTTTTCCGACGTAAATATGTAATTTATTAGCATTGAAAATGAATACAGAGAAAAGGTACGTGAGCAATGTAGCATTGCTTGTACATCCATATTATGTCTTACTTTTATAAAATAATAACGCTACGTTATTTTGGTATTTAAAATTAAAAATATTTACACACGACATCCATTGAGAATAATAGAATTTAGAGCAAAACAACCGCCTTTTGTTAGTTACAAATTTCATTTCCCAGCAATTTTAAATATTATAATTAAGTAATATTTTTAGATTTGATTGTTTTTGTAGATAATACATTCTAGTCTGTCCTTTCCGATAACTTTTTAGTAAAATTTAGAGATTTTCGACCGAAAGATTCAAGTACATTATTAAATAACACAGTAAAACCCGTGCGAAGGCGGGACGGGCCGGTAGTAAATCAAAAATACTTGGTTTATCCCTACAGCTTACATTCTTCAGTTGTCTTAGAAACATATCGACCGGTTTGTGAACTATCTATTCAATCTACAAGCAAGCTGTCCTGGAGGTAACTACTACTCGTGGGTGAATCATTTATTACATTACGTTGCCTAGTAATCACAAGTTATTTTAGGTCGTCGCCCCTTTTATTCTAGTACTAAAATTAGCGTTAATGGTTAGTAGTGAATAAAAATAGTTTTATTAGAGAATAGAATGTTATAGGCAGGGTAGTCTCTATTTATGATGTTCTCATAACTAATAATTACAGAAATAGTTACACGCCCTTGTCTAATTTTAAATTTTATTTCAAGCTTTTTATGGCGCTAGAGTGCTCGGGTAATTGTTAGGTAGAGTAGGCTTGCCCAGCCCCTATACCAGCCTCCCAGCCTAGCCATGCCCAGAGGAAAGAACAGCTTTAAACGTCTGGAACTAACTAAGCCGTGGGTCTCCTCATAATGTTTACCTTCACTGTCAAAGCTAACAAGGAGAAGTCAATTGGAATGTAAATTAAATAAAATGGGTTTTCCGAAAATTCCGCAACATGAGGAAAATCAAAAAGGCTAGGTGGTGAAATCAATCGCAACAGAACGAGATTAGATTTCTACAGGAAAATCATTAGACAAGTAGCATCTAACTAAGTAAATTTAATTTTAACTTGGTATTACACTCTTTTTTAACTTACACAATTTCTAAGATCGCGTTATGGATAACTATGGATTTTAATTATCTCAAATCATAATCCATAGTTTCAACGCGATCTAGACCCGAAGTTCTAATATTAACACAACTTGGTATTAACCTATAATATTTCTTCTGTTTTTGCGATGTTGTATTGAAATTAAAGACATTTTTCGGTTTGAATCGCGTGGTGTTAATTACTTTTAGCATTGTTACAACGCTCAACGTTTCGGGATCTTTCAAGGTCCCTTCTTCAGGATTGATTGACTTGATATTAGTTCACAAGTTTTCGCATAAAAATAAAGAGACGAAATAAGTTTCAACACAATCTCGTATTGGATCTAAGGCAGACTTCTTATCAAATGATTCAAAGTTGATGTGCACCCGTCAACCTGATAGCAAAGGGACAAAGATCTAGAACTCACATGACAAAGAGAAGTCATTCCGATGACGAAGGGACAAAGATCTACAACTCACCTGACAAAGAGAAGTCATTGTGACGACTCTCAGAGTCGCGGATAAGGAAAGCGCCGTGCTCGTTCTCTGGGAGCAGCAGTTTCTTCTCCGCTTCGATTCGTTTTATTTTACGGAAATACCATCTGTAAGAAACGAAACACTGTTATAAAATAAATAAATAAATTCTGTGAACAACACACAGCGCCATCTAGCCCCGTGGTAAGCGACTAAGCTTGTGTTACGGTGACTAGACAACGGATATAATACTTATATTTATTTTTCTTTTGTAAATACATACATATTATACATAGAAGGTCACCCAGACCAGACACAAATATTTATTTTTAAGCATAAATACTTGCACCCGGCGGGAATCGAACCCGCAACCTCCTGCATTGCAGTCGCGCTCTCACACGACGCGCCACAGAGGTCGTCTGTTAGAGCTATCTACAGATTATAACAATCTATGGTTATAAAAATTAATGTCCTGACTGACTTATATATTAACGCAGAGCCCAGACTTCTTGTCCTAGAAACATGAAATTTGACGGGTGTATTCTTTGTGGTGTGTATGGATCCGTTAAGAAAGGGATTTTGGATAATCCTGGATTTACGCGGGTGAAACCGCGGGACTTCTTCTATTCGTATAGCCTCTAACTTGACCTAAGGACTGCTATCAGAGATAACAATCGGGACCAACTGCTTAACGTGCCTTCCGAAGCACGGAACGGGACTGTGCTAGTAATACTATCTAATCGTTGAAAGTCGATTGATGCTAATTAAATTTTATAGCGAAAGTATTCTCTATAGTCTTGGTCATATGGACTTGGATTTTAACAGTCCATATAACTTACCAAGATATCGACAATTACACAGGAGAAACGGCGAGGCGTAGCTAGTTTAGCTTTGAAAATGGAAACCTGTATATGAGCAAAAAGTGTCTGGCGATGACTCAACACGCAAGGATTATCTGCATTCAGGTGATGTACTTGTATGTTCACAACTTCACACCCTACGTGATAATGTTCTGAACAGAGACCAACCAATAACACGAGAATGTTTCGACGGACGGAGCTACGACCGACAAACTGTATGTGTTTATGAATCATATTTGTCAATTGTCTCCAAGCGATATACATAAACTTACGAGTTACTTCTACAAGTTTTTAGACAAATAGAAAGTTGGACGAAGTGAATATAGCACTCTGTCACAGTATAATGATTGTAAACCTTGTGAGCGTCTGATTCAGAGTAAACTTACGTTATTTTCTGCTGTTGCAAAACAATAGATTTGACAACGGCAGTTACTGCACGAAGTCCTGGGCAACAGTTCGCAACAGAGGAGCGAGGTCGTCAAGTTTCTGTTTCAATCCCAATACAGTACAATGTATAATTCTATTTTAAATTTGGATGAGTTGGAAACATTTACTATTCAAATCATAAGGTAAATCTGTTACGCCATCAAAAATATATTCAAATTACTAAGCGACTAACGCGGTTAGTTAACCAATTTGCCAGTTGCAAAATCCTTGTAAGTTTTCTACCGTTTTTTGAAGGAGTTAAAGGAATTTTATGAGCTCAAGGTTTTGATAGAAATATTATCAGCGTTGTTAGTTAACGAATTTATCGAGTTCGTGACGATAAAGACTGCTGAGAGTTAATTACCTACAATTGTAAGATGAAAAATTCCACATTCGAGTGAGAATATCTTCATCATGTAACGGTGACAACAGCTATTCAATGCTAAGAACTCAGGCTGTCAAAATATTTTGACTTCCGATAGTGAAAAGTAATTCATCTTAATGAAATAGTTTTAAATTCTCTCTCAAATTACTTATCGAAATCATAACAAAATGATGAATGATTGAACGTATGCAATTTGCTCAAAGTCTAAATAGATGCTTGTCTTCTTCGAATATAAACACAATATTAACTCAGAAGGCAGGTTTTTCTTTATTACCTTGTTGATACGTCAATCGGTCAACAAAATGGATCTAGATTTAGAAACGTCGTCCGCGTCGATTAATCAAATATGCATTGTATTTTAACTTTTCATTTTCAAACAAATGATCACAATATTATTGGATATATTAATTTTGAAATCGTTTAGAAACAACCAGAGAGAAACAACACAAATTATGCAATTAAAAGGCCGAATATCGACACGACCTAGTTATAATCATGCAACAACTGAAATATGAAGTTTCTTGATTTGAATTAGGCTAATCCTGAACTGTTCCTTAACAAGATATGCTGTAAACACTATTTAAAATGTCTCATTTACCTACTTATTTAAATTAAAGTATTTTGATACCTGTTCATTTTATAGGCAATGTCACAAAAGCCGTTAAAGCCGAAACTTGAAAAGGGCGCCCGATTAGTTGCTATCGAGTACCTTCGGTAAGTCCTCGTTACGTGCTAAGGGCATCCCAAGGGTCATAGATCGCTTAGCAGCAGATAATGTCGAGTATCTAACTACGGAAAACGCACAAGGAATTGATTAATTCCAATTAAATAGACTATTTTATCGTCTCAAGAACATCAAATTAAAATACACATTTGCATACAAATTGGAAAGTGATAAAACAAATAATTTGTGATGCTTATTAGAAACCCAATATGCCACTTCACAGACGGAGATATTTATACTGGCCGGCAAACAATCCGCGGCAGACATTAGATCGGCCTTGACCTCCATTCAATCGAGGAGAAATCGTCATCGTCGATTTGACTTATTGATACAATTGAATAAGCATGCATAGATTATGAATGATTGAGATTTAGCTAAACTTAGTGTCTGGTACGGTAAAAGTATTAGATCAAATACGCTTGTCAAGCACCACAAATCAATGCTAAAAAGTTAAAAATAACAAGAGCAAATAAAACTCTGTTTGACACCTATCTTAATTAAACAAAAAACTAATTCGATACAAATTAATATTTGCAGACAAATGTTTGAGCAGACTTTTGAAAGTGCAAACTAAAAGTGTAAAATAGTTTCAGTGTCCAAAATATTTAAAGTTGACAGTAAAAGTGATAAACAACGCAGAGGGTGGGAGAATATGTGAAATTTATTCCGATAAACAAACTTATGCTGTTTATAATGAATGATTGATAATAATAATGTTTGAGTATTTTTAACTGCGAAGGAAATGAGGTCAAGTGGTTTATTATGAACTTATATAACATTGTATTATGAATAAGTATGTAATTTGAATAAATGAAACAAGCAGAGATGGGTGGGGAAACGGATATTCCTAATATTTGAATTATATAATACGGTAAGACACTTGTTTATATCATCGTAATTTACTTTGACTTTGTATTGATCGATTACAGTTACACAGAATAAATTTACGTAAAGAGTTAAATAATAATAAAGCAAATGACTAATTAGAGGTACTTTATTTATCAAATATTCGAATGTTTTCTTCTGAATAGTATTTGTTAATGGAGTAAAATGTAGCAAGGATGTATTAAACGTACCTTTTGCTTAGAGTGACTTCAAAGTTTTATAATAACGAGTTAAGCAGAAGCGCTGGACGGTCATCAACCTTCGCGTGCCAATGTGGCCATTTTTTTTTGCTAATCCAGTCGCGGCTGGCTCCGGGATACTAGCTAGATGGGGAATTTAATTATAGGGTATCTCTATGATGGTCAAGTACATTGCCATAAACTTCTAGACAAGTTTTTCTGAACCATCGTCGATACCGTTTTGATAATAGGCGATAGATCGACTAGAAATACACAAGTATCAGGTTTAGAGAGCGATGTCTAAGAAACAAATCGAATTGAAGCAGTCATTGTCCATAAATGGTTTAAGTGGCCCTTTGTATGAGGAGTTCGTTATATTGTTATTAGTAACGAGAAAATTGCTAAGCGATTGTTGGATCGAAAACGTACTTGCTTTGCTACACGTGTGACTCGGTGTGACAGAAGTCTAACAAAGTACTTAGAAGGGTTTAATAGTTTGTGCGTGTTGTTAATATAACCAGTAAAACGGATTTAATATTGCTATAGTAGCCTTTATCTTGCATTGTGCTAGAATAGTGTGAGAGAACTTCTTGCAATTATTAAGTAGGTACTCTGCTTTAATTTATTTCTTGTCGACTGTTAAACGATCGAATCAGAATCGAAGGAAAATAACTAAGAGGTGCAAAGCACTAGTTATAATATTTTCAAGAAATAATAACAATTTTACATCAGGAACCTGATTCTGCCTTTGAAAACGGTATTTTAGCCATATTATGGTATGATGTTTGTCCGTTATTCACACGACGAGGATAACAATCACGACAACATATGAGTTTAAACCCATCTATTGTGTGTATTACAACGAAATGTAACTATAGAAGCGCCAGGTTCAAAACGGTGACATAAATTCGACATTATTAGACATCGGTCTTTAAGCTATCACTTAAAATGACATTAACACACATCGCTCTTGCTTCAAACTCAAGGTAATTTGGGGTTAAACAACTTAAGTTTTTGGTGCCATGAAAAATTAAAGAAGACGCATCTAAAACCACTTAATTTATACGACACTTCACTGGTATAAGAACCAAACACATCAGAACTACGTCAATTCAATAAAAGCGATCAAGTAGGTAACTAATATAAAAGAGACACTTCGTAATAGGAAATGTTTTAAGATGACATTTAGCAAGCTGACAGCGTAGCAAATTCTTACTATTGGCAATGTCGACAATGAGTCGTTAAAAATTACTGCCTCCTGTTAAACAATTAAGGACAATGATGATGCGTGCAAAACGTAAAACAAACAGTGGTAGGTAGATACTGCGAATTGGTAATCAAATTGCGTTTAGCTCTATTCGATAGTGATCGCCGCGATATACCCAAACGTTAAGCAATAACAGACTACGATGTTTATCAAGCATTAGAAACGGTAATTGATGACCGTTTACGAATCAATCGAAAAGCTAAAATTAATCGAGGGTATTTTAGGGTTGAAGTTACAAAACTTTATTAGTCACAATAATTATACAAAAAATACAGTAAAATGAATCTCTATATACCTTTTGCGTTAGATTAAAAAAAAGTTACAAAACAATATGAATGATACAATGCACAAAAAGGTTAAATTAAATGCAACCGGTTGCACTACGTTCGATGTGAGCAAATATTGGGGTGCATTCACCGAACAAAAAGCAAAAATAAATCATAAAAAGCCTACCGTATTGTTCTTTCGAGATACGACCTCAGGAAATGTGGTTGATAAGAAACCAGTCTTTCATCCATTTTCCAACACGTGTCTTTATACTGTGACAAAGATAGTCATTAGAATTGCAAAAAAATGTGTATAAGCAGAGTAGTTAATTACACAATTAATAAACAGCGTTGATTGTATTTGTACTATAGTCGTCGGCAATTTATTACAAACTTCATAATCATAATACATCATTTGGCTAGAAAGTGAAGTTGTAAAAAAAAGAAGAACCTATTTTTAACGCTACGGAGCTTAGACGTCACGAAACGGAACCTAAGTCGATCGACAGTGAAAGTGAACACGAAGTAATTGATGTTTATACAATTTTATCTAATTTTGTTGCTCTTTAGTGGTAATTTTTTGGCGATTTCTCAATCATTTCACATCAAATTAAAATGCAGCGTTGACATGATCCGATACTGTGATTGATGGACGAACGAATAATAAGGAAAAATTTAGTTACTTTTCATTCCATAAGCGTTCTGTTTCAAATTCAAAGGTCAGGTCTGCATGCATGGTTCTCCGTATGAATTAGCATAGTTGGATTCACTATACACTATGTCCATTTAATTTTGACACTGTGATATTGTTCAGTTTACACGAGCTTAGCACCTTGTCATCAGACTTTTGGCTTAGTAGTGGGATGATAATCTACTATTGACAAGACAAGTCACCGTTTACAATTCTGTATGAGAAAAAAAAAATAGTGACCCGCCATTTACATATTCCAAATGTTCGTATATAAAATTGCCACAAAACACTAGTTACAGATTGATCACACTATCAGCTAGCTACAAGTTGCTCCATATAAATTGTAATGGGTGACATTTGGCTAGTCTTTTAGTTCGGGAACGGCAGAATTCTATTTTACGAAGAGACACGCTCAGTTTAATAAATAATAAGCACTGAATACCTACACTGCTAGTTTCACTAATAATATGCACTGATTACATATGCATGTTTATGTTAAGTACGTTTAAAAGTAAGTTGTTAGTTATGTGACAAGTACTGGCCAGTAAGCTCGAGTAAACTAGGCAGAACACCGAATTGAGCACAAAGTTAACCAAACAACTTGTCCGATAGAACGCTGTTCCACAAATTCAAACAACAAAATAATTTAGATGGTAATACAATAATATTACACATAATCTTATCGTTAGAATCTTATCAAAGTAATTTAATAATGATACTTTCGTAAAACTATAGGTATTTTTGTGACTTATCTATGATTTCTACATTAGTATCGTATAATCGGATCAGTGAATTGAGAAAATGGTAGAGGGAGTACACATTGACGTTTCGGATGCGAACTCAATGAGTCAAATTATGTTATGTTATGTATGAAACACTAAAAAAAAAAAAATTTAGATATTAGGGTAAGTAGAATATGTTTGACCTTTTATATTGTAGTCTTGGGCGATAGGTATATCTATCATTGTTAAAAATTGAATTAAATAGGTACAAAAAATTGTACAGAGATCGACTGGGTAAATTAAGACTGTCATCCTCTTTAGAAGTCGGTAAAAACTCATTAAAGTTGTCGAGGATGAACGTGACCAACTGATGAGAACTGTGAGAATTGGCTAAAAGGGCAAATATTTAGCCATGAATGCGTTTGTTTCTTCCTAAGAAAGTCTGTGCTCATTCAGTACAATAGTAAATGTTGATGCACATTGAACACAACATTCGTGTTTTCAGAACTGCAACGAGTTTCAAAACCAAACATACAGAGCACTAGAACTTTGTGAAGTAAATGTAACTGAAAACCAATCCAGTTTTTAATTCTACAAACGGCATTATATTTCTCCTTATGGATCAGATTTGTAATTACCTTCAGATATCTAATAAGCTTTATTTGAATCGTTAACTAAACACCCACATAGAGAAGACAATAAAGATCATTGATCTCAGACAAAATAGTTTAAAACTGGAAATAGAGCGCAAGAGGAATTGAGATGGGTTTATTTATATCTACCGATTGATTACAATACGAAAAGTTTGCAAATAATGTAGATTAAGCGAATAAATAAGAAACAAAGTTTAAGTAATTGGAACGAAGCCAAACAATAGAACTATCGATATATTCATGTGAGACACAGGAAACATGAGCGCATTTTTGCAAACAAAGGTACTAGGTACGTCAAAATTCAAATCACAGTTGCTTCCGATCGTTCGGGTATTTTGTTAGGCTCACCTTCATTGCTCACTTCCTGTGGCTACCAATCGCTTAAGTGTGGAGAGGAAGACAGCGACCGCCGGTGCACCGACCGACCGCGCAACCGTAGCCTTGGACGCGAGCTCCCTGCATTCTAATTTTACGGCCTTGCGGAAACGCGTGCTTCGGGCATGCTCTCGTAACGCGACCTCTTATCAACATACTGATACTGTGCATCAACCGATCAACAACAAAGACATGATCATTTTGGGTATACCACGCAGATAATTTAAATAAGATTATTTTAAGATGGCGCCAAGAGCATTACAGATCGACTAATTATGATAATTGTTACACCACCTTCGAAAGATGTTTATCGTAATCCGTAGTGTAAACATTTTTTATGACAAGAATAAATAATTTGAACTGAGATATTTTTGCGTGCAAACCATCCGAAAACTTCAGAAAAAAATGTGCCTACAAAAGAAACTTTACCCAAAATATCTATGTGGGTAAGTTCATTATTACTGTAAACAGTATTTATTGACTTCCGGTGAAGCAAGATATTTTCATCATAAAAAGATCTCGGCTTAGTAGACATAAGTCATTGGAAATGATTAGCATATCTCAAAGGTGGAGTGGTCCGCGGCCGTTGCAGATGGTAACCAGTTCCACTAGCTGAACTGGTTGTCTTTGGTAAGTAGACCGATGGGGCTGTTACAGGCACGCAATAGTACATCAAAAAACCATTACAATTCATTTAATTCCAATTTTATGCAGCTTCGACGAAGCATAAGTAAGACTAACATTAAAATACGTAACGTGTAGTTCAAATATAATAACAGATTACTTACGGCATCGTATTCAATTTCATGTAAGAATCCAAAGGCAACGTTTCTAAGTTGTTGTGATTTATTGTAGTTCCGGACAATCTTCGACCAGTCCTCATCCAGCTGCCTCTTTGTCTTCTAAATCCTTTATCATTTTTTAGCAATTGAATATGACGTTTGACAATGTCGTGCCATTTCCATTTCACAGTAGCCGGCGAATCACTTGCAGCGTCTTCCTTACATATTTGAAGACTGTCACTAAATCTTCTCATGTTTTGAAGGTATACTTCGTTAGATTTTGGTGGAAGGCTTCTCCGTCTTTCGTCCGCAATAAGTAAAGATTCTTGGGCGTTTTGTTCATCTATCCATTTCGAAATAAAATCGTTTTTATCACAGACTTGAGTAATCACTGGCTCTTCTTTGGGTGGTGGTATCCAATCCAGACTGACCCACTGACTAGATTTGGGTTTTGATTTAAATATGACATCTATTTCATCATCGCAATCCGAAGAAGCGATTGAACAAACAGAAGTTTTTTTCTTCGGAAATCGAGAACGAACTGATCTACCAATGGGTGTTGGTTCAGGCGTCACGTCATCTTCCATGATATCTTCATTTCTAACATCCTGCAAACTCTTTATACAATCTATATTAACATAAGAGTTTTCGGAGCATGAAGAGTCAAGGCTAAACCTAGGAGTACTTCTGTGCCAAATTCTAGGCCTAACAGTAACATCGTCATTTTCGACATGTCCGCCGCCTGTCTCTCTTTCATTTGTTAGAGAAATTCTACGTTCGTTCGATATATCATTTTCCATTTCTATAATTTTAGCCATGCTAGGAAAACTACACTCTTTTTCAAATTCCATTATTCTAGTTAGTTTTTGTAGACATTCTACGTCACTATCTTTATTATCTATTACAGTTGAAACAGAATTATCTTCGTTTAATTCAATAATTCTCGTTATTCTTTGCGGCATTTCGTTGTCAGGTTCAACCGATATCGGTTGATTATTTTCGAAGTCGATTATTCGAGTTATCCTTTGAAGTGGTTCTTTATCAATATCAGTAGTTACTAGTTCATTTTCTAAATCATCAAATTCTATTATCCTAGTGATTTTCTGAGTAGGACTATCGGTTAATTTGTAATTTTCTTTTTTAATATCAGTCATTTCGAATTCTTTTATTTCTAAAATGTCAGATGAGCTTAGAAACGACGAGTTACTACTATCTAATTCTTTTAAATATTTTTTGGTTGTGGATGGTATGCAGTCTTCCAACATTATTTTTTCCTCACGAGAATTACTCCGGCTTTTCGCCTTTTGTAATGCACTCTCGGTAAGAAAAACACAGGGTACCTCAACTTGCATAGACATCTTCCGTTGGCGAGTAGTATTTTCTTTTTCTTGATTAATATCATTATCGACGTCCTCAGGAACCTCAGTGTGCGGAAGAACAATGGGCGTCCCTGCTACCATACGCAAAAAATCTGTAACGGCCGCAATGTGTGCTCCAGTTACAGCTCCTTGTAATTTCACGCCAGATACTTGATGAGGCACTAGTTGATTGTCGCGAATACACCAAACTACGGGCAAAGCCCCTTCCGACACCATCGTCGGGTCGTAACAATTATTAATTCTCAAAGTGTATGTACTTTATAAAAGTTTTTAAAAACATAAACAAACACAATAAGTTTTTATCAGTTCACTGTTGAATTGAGTTGCGTATTGCACTTCGATAACAAAAAGAGTTCAGGTAAATGTGCATAAACGTTTGTTGTTGAAACGAGTGCATATCGTAAGCGGCGCGGTAGAGGTGCGCGGGAGCGTGCGTGCGCGTCCGGCGGAGGTCGCGCGAGATAAGGCGGTGAGAGTCGCACGCGCAACATCGCGCCCGCCGCGCCATCGCTCCACCCCGCCACACAACGCTCACCTTCGATCATACATCAATTTTCATCCGATGCAGTACGCAGGCGAATTACGTAACGGTATTTGTGACCCATATAACGAATATACATGCGTATTCATTTAATAAACTAAATTAATATCGGTTCTTGATTAACTGGGTAGATATTTCTTATGTCAATATAATTTCGTATGCATGTCCCTGTAACATGAATGCACTCGTTATTTGTTGCAAACGTGTAAACGTCCTAATAAATTACTGTTGTAAGTCTAGACCGAAACTGATGCCAATTGTTTCTTGTCTTGCAATCTTCATTTTACTTTGCATAAAATATGCGGTCACTGGAATTCAAGTAAGGTTCGTTGTGGAGTGACGTAACCGATACGAAAGAAAATTTGTAAAACAATCGACGATCGCGGACATCGTTAACAGTCGTTACCGACGATTTAGATTCTTGGTGATTAATAACTCGATACGTTTGATAAGCATGTCGGGAGCTATACCATCAAAACTCATTATCATCCATGCGATTTTCCCGGCTGCTCCATCTCGAGAGCCCGGGATCGGCGTTCCGGACGTAAAAGTAAGAAAACGGACCCCGGGCTCTCGAGAGGGATGTAACCAGGAACATCGCTCGGATGATGATGAGTTCGATGGTAGTCGGGTGAGTTAAGAGGAAAGACGTATGGTGCATGAAAGGTAAATGAGTTGCAAATCGTACGTCACAGATTTATCCGGTCATCCCGTCGTGTACAGTTAGCTGCCATTGAGCTGGCCCTATTCGTGTCGAGCAGTACGCAAGACAGTCCATCACTCAGACGACTCAGCCGATGCAATAACTAACGCTTTTGTGTTCGCTTTTAGTTAAGGCCACGTTGTGGGTCCAAATTAGAAATCGACATTTACCTACTAGTTTCCGTTTTATGAGACTAAATAGTCAAAATTTTGGTTACAAATATTATTATATAACGGGGTATTTACCATGTTTAGTCCATGTTTAGCGAGCG
The DNA here is from genome assembly GCA_958496205.1 of Idaea biselata. Taxonomy (NCBI): domain Eukaryota; kingdom Metazoa; phylum Arthropoda; class Insecta; order Lepidoptera; family Geometridae; genus Idaea; species Idaea biselata. Next base: position 20,453,929 of record OY292395.1, on the reverse strand, counting down.
CCTGAGGAAGAGGGTAGTTCGATATGGACGCCCCTAACTGTCATCATCATCACCTACCCGCAATCTCCAGTCTCGTGAACAAGCCAGTTGAAATTACTGGCGAAATATCGAGCTCCGTAAATAAACAAATCTAAACATGGTAAATACCCCGTTATATAATAATATTTGTAGTGAAAACAACCATGTAAGTTAAAATCGTATATTAAAATTTTGGTTGTTTAAAAATATATGTTGTAGTTTATTGACATGTTTTTCATATTGAGACATGAAGACACGATTTAAATTACCTAACATGGTAAAAAAACCCCTTAAAAAAACTGATAGATTTTTGAAATTTTATTCGGAAGACATTAAAATTGTATCTAACAACAAGTCACATGTTGGCGTGGTCAAAGTACGTTTAAGCATAATAATACAAAAACGTAAAATTGTCTTACGACTATTTACGTCAATTTAGACACACAAATGATGCGCACACGCTGCGGCGCGGCGTGTAATTCTGAGTTAATATTTTAATACCTACACACGATGCAAGAACAGCGCCTTAAGTCTGGGTTAAGATTTTCATGTTTACAAACGGTACCTTCTTGAAACAATTTTGCTAACGTTAGTTGCAAATTTTATAATGTATTCGGTCCTGCTGGTGACATTAATTGGATCAGACAGGGCAGGGCAGGGGTCTTTTGCGATCGTTGTTTATTTTTAACCCCCGACGGAAAAAGAGGGGTGTTATATTTTATGAAGTCCGTAATTTGCGTATAATATGCTGTTTTTAACATTATGATTAAATCAAACCATACAAGAATAGTAAACAGATCTAATAAAAAAATGATAATTCTGGGTAATTGATATCTCCGCTTTATTAGATCCGATTTCAATTATATTTTTTATTTGAAGCATATTTATCATATTAGTCTCACAAAATTTTAGTGAAGATCTGAGCACTATCTTCGGAGTAATGGGTTGAAAACCTCATCAAAACGAGTAAGTCGCTCTCCTTTAGAATTTTACCAATAGAGTATGTATAGACATTCTAACTACTTGGACTTGGAGTTGGAGCCCTGAGCCACCTTTTCATCACAAAAAAAAAATCGATGAGTAACAGTAAGTGTTGTAGTCGTTAAAATACTTAGTTACCTAAAGCAAGAAAGTTCGTGCTCGCGATGTCTACTGTTCGCATAACTATTAGTAATAAAAGTATTTAATTTACCATTAAAGTGTAGGTAAATACATACTTGTAATCACCACAAATGCCATTGGACAGTTAGGAACGGCGCCGGCGCAGTTTGCGATGCGCCACCCGTATCTGGGACGGGGCGAAACAAGTATTAATTACTCATACGACGCTTAAATGAGCCCTTTATGTGATGATCGCTGCACCAAGAATTGAACAAATACAATTTTATGTGGCATAGAAAATTATGGGAATAGATACTTAGATGATAGGAGATGATCTTTTGGAATATCAGAATGGAAATTGGCAGCAAATTGAATGTGACGAAATACGTAAATCACATTTTTTATTAGGATATAAATTGTTTATCTTTTTTGTATTTCGATTGCATTCTCTACATTTATTTCATAGATTCATTTATTTTTTTATTGTATACTAGCTGTGTCTTGAGGTTTTACCCACGTTAAATCATCATCCTGTGAAAATTCCCAAAAACCCTTATTGACACTTCAAAAAGAACACTCCCTTCCAAATTGCATATCTCTAGAACCAGCGTTTTAGACTGTGCGTTGATGTAGGTTCAGTCGGTTCAGTAAGTCGGGAATTTCAATTTTATAGATAGGCCACAGTTTGCCGTTTGTGCGATTTAATGTTATTAGGTGACATTTAAATCGTTTTAGATAGAGTGCTTAAGCACTGCGACACGGCACACCTGTTATCTCTACTTCTTTTCTCTCATCTGCGAAAAATTGTTACCTAACATTACAGCATTGTATACGTTTGTTAAAAACTACGTGTGGGCAGATTATTAATCCGATGGTGACGTCGAACGACCTCAGTTATCGGTAACCAAAGACTCTCGAATCATATTCGAAGAATTGCTTTCTGTTCGTTTAACACTGGGGAAGTCCGATCAGATATTTGAGGAAAATGCAGTATTAATTCATCTCTAAGAAGAGAATATTCTTCTTAAAAATCAGTTCAATGTTACAATCCAAAGAATTGATTGAGGGACGTTGGAGTCTGGATCAATAGCCACAGACTAATATACAAGGAACTTTGGGGTTAAAAATTGGAGCAATATAAATAATCATATTATCTTTTTTATTTATGAGCCGATATTTTAGTTCAATGAATCCTTGGTATGGGTATTTGAATTAAGCTGATGGTATTGCGTGATCTAAATATGTTATCAATTATTATCATACACACTGCTTAAAACTAATGTGCATCTGCCTGCATACAAATAGGATCCTATAACTCCTGCATGAGATATCGTAGTCCATCAATAAATGTTGCACCTAACGCAAACTGTGCAATTCTATCTACATAACGCAATTCTGTATCTCTACACCAGGTACTGTTATTGGCGATAACAAATTAATTTCCTCAACACGATAAACATGTTTTATCTCGAAGTATAAAGCATTATGATAATTTCTTTGGTGTTCCGGACACCTAAGAAATTATCACAAAGAATGACTGCTTGTGTAGGCAGGTAATTAAATAATTATGCATACGTTAGTCACGTTCAAATACAAAGTAAATCGTTTCATAAAACCATGTTACCATAGCATTGTTAGCTCAGAAATATTAAATCTTGATAGGTAATATCAAAGTGTATTAGACCCTGGCGTAACTCTAAAATATATGAGCTCTGATTAGACGTTGTAAAACATATGCCTACTTCATATTTAAGACCCACGCGACGGAACGTGTGCATGAGAGCAATGTTGGTCAACGATAGTGTAGTTCGAGGAAGCAAGCGGTCGCAGGCGCAGACGTCGTCAGCGAGACCACGACCGGCGCCAGACCATGGCGCCCGACCCGACAATTTGAGACGCACGATTTTTCTCTCGATCGACATCATAAAATAATTATTCGGAATCATCCAATAAATAAATCGAACTTGAATAACGCTACTGTTCATTTACAGTAGGTATTGTGTTCAATTCAATCAGTGGAATATTTTTTAATATGGTGCGCAAACAAACAACTTACGTACCGATACAGCAAAAAAGGAAAGAAGGTTTTACTTACATACAAGTTTTATTAAGGTTTGTTTGAAAGAATAGTGTTATAGTATCAGGACAAAACATTAAGCACAACTTTTCAAACCATTAGGACAAAAATAAGAGTACACAGGTAATTAATATAATGACTTTACAGATAACAATGAATTTTATATTCATTTAACATTGAAATAGGACAATTATAATGTACGTTTCCAGCCTTGGTTCGATTTTATTGAGGTTATTCAAAATAAATATAGCACTGTGGAAACTGTAGGTACTAGGTGTCTACAAATAAAATATGTCGGTGACAAAGTCTCTTGGATGTAGTTTGAGTAACTTATGTTTAAAAACAAACTACTTTAAAGAATTCCGAAATCGCGGGAAATATACTTGTGAAGTCAGGATTCGTAAGATCAATCACAATTACATCTCTTAATCCCTGATCTTTGGTCGCTGGCCAAAAATGTCAAGAACCTCTACTCAGAAATGTCCAACATAAAACTCAATATCAGATAATTAAAATTTTTAGAATGGTTTACCTTATAAAATTCGTACTAACTGTTGTGTTAATTATGTTACAAATATGCATCTATCATTATTTTCTGAGAGAGACACGCCCGCGTGATATTGTATTGACGTCAATTATTAAGAATTAAAATGGCAATGGTTTTTTTTTCAAGTTTGACTAAAACATCCACATTCGGGCCTGAGGACGTTCGGCGGTGTCGACCGATTCTAACCAAATTGCCCGGAAGTTGCAGAAGACCGTGATAGGCGAAAAGAGCTGGGAGAGCTGTGCCGAACTTGGACAGACAGGCTGATAAAAACATAAAACGGTCTTCAATGGTGAAATGAACAAAAATATACTGTATCCTGGATATATTCTCTCCACAGGACAGGCTTCGCCTAGTGTGGAGAGATAGTGTTTAATTTTAATGTATTACTTGTGGAAATAAATTATTTATTATTATTATTATTTTTTATATAGAAACAGTCTACTGAATTAACAGCTGCAATAGCAATTAATTTACTCGAAAGGCAATTTTGTCTGACAGATCAATAGCTAAACATTGACGACAACGTAAAAGCCGCAAATATCTTTAACGTAGATGTTTCCAATGAAACAAAAGGTTTAATTTTATTTACTTGTCGTAATCATCAAGAAGGTACGTCAATCTGCAGATTACTGTATAAGAACGCTCTAGACGCGGGTGTAGAAAGTTGCTTGCGGCGCGACTGAACGGCGCCCGTGCATGTCCTGCGATTCGCATTCTCCCTTCCAAGATTTAAAATAACAAAAAAATGTATCAACTGACCATCGTAATACGCCTACAGAACCGTCTTTGAGATGTTATAGAAATATGAACCAAAAATATATTCTATCAGTGTTGGATTTGTAGGGTAAACATCCTAATAAACTTAATATTCCCTTGTCTTATCCAACAGTGATGGATCTTTGTTTACAGATATTTTTATTAGTATTCATAATTTCTTAATACAATAATACCTACTGTTTATTTTAGTTTAACATCAAGCGAGTAATCTAAAATTAAACTAAGCTAACACACTGGAAATTCCTAAAGCTGAAAACAATGGGTTCTGAAAAAAATAAGACGTTACGGTAAGGGCGTATATGACGCAAGTCTTTAATAATAACCAAGGTGACACTAGATTCTCAACTTTGTGTAATTAAACTGGTAGTTTTCATCAGCTACATACCTACGTATAAGCATTGTTAGGCAGTATAAAACATACTGAACGAATTGATCGTTTTACTAGACTTAGGTTCGAAAATATGACCTTTGTAAACGGCAAGATTGCAAGAAAAAGGTTTGTAAGATAATGTGGGTCCTTAACCTAAATAAGAAGAGGGATTATTACTGAAGAATGTCACGAAGTTGCTGAGCGTTGTTTAGATAATTGTGGTGCAGATAAAAAAACAATCGGGTTTGCGGTCGAGACGCGACGAACGGGTCGACGAACGACCTAGCTGGTCCGAGGCAGTTTCCTTGCCACCGGATCCAACAATCCGGGCTTTGCTCGTTCCGTTTCATATAATAATACAATGTATGAGGATATTCTGTTACCTTCTGATATTATAACCGATACCAAGTAAGTGTGAACAGTGAGTTGAGTATGCAATTTCATTGTAGGTAATGCTATTTTCTGCTTTTGATTTCCTAAGTAAAATACTTATAACACCTGACATTCACAATAACAGGTATGTGTCCGATAAAAAAAGTATTACAAAACTTAATCTAAGTTCCTGGTAATGTCTACATATCAGTTTTGGTGACAAGTGGTATAACTCTCACTTACGGATGTCGCATCGGATCTAATGTGCACAACGCTTAATTACCGATAAATTGGCACTAGCAAAAAATACAATTTTCGCTTTATGTTGACGTCCATACGTTTCTAATCACGTCATATCTAGGTCAACGGAATTTTTACGAAGCGAATGATTTGCTGAAAGTCTTTTACAACGCCGAGTTTGGAGATCAAGCCTGGCACTACCAGGATCCAATCTAAACTGTCGATATCACAAATCAACTAATTGATATGTTTTTGCTAATATAATACGACGTGGCGTATCTCGTAATGAATTTGCGAAGGCTTTACTTGTGATGCAATGTCGGATTCAATTTCTCGAATAACTAATTTAATAAGTAAGATTAGCAATTACGATATCGCAAATGACATAAAGGAGATAGCGAATCTGAGAGAATTAATGTAATGACAGGTGTATGTTGTATTTGATATACTTTGCAACATTTTTAAAACTGGGAAGAGAAAGTTCCGGTAAAAAGTTATCGTGAAAATACGGCAATCAGAAATGATGAACGCGTTGGCGATGGTCTCGCAGAGTAATGATAATTGAAACCGCCATCACATGCAGTCACTATGTACCAACCAAACTAAATGTGTGTCAAGTAGTTTCACGGTCTTCATTTATCGTTAATCTAAGAGATGGGTCTATGCAGCGTAGTGTTGGAGTCAATGTTATGATCCTGTTAGTTGCCAGAAACTGGGAAGAACATTATTGCGTAAAGTCAATGCAAAACATTTCTCCACTCATTCTTAGAATCGTGAATGCCATAGATAATTTGTTCACGCAAAGTATTTTGCAAAAATAATTATATGAGAAGAAGGCGTAGCGTAGACATAGCCTGCACTTTTCTAGTCTAATTTATAGTAATGACGATAAATAGAGTTCTGTCGGCAGTTACTCTTTAGGCAGGTCCCTGTGGCACGCACGCGACATTACGTAGTCCAACTCGAATGCAGCAGGGAAACTGCTCATTGCCGATTCTGTAATTCGTCCAACATTGCAGTTATAGTTTCGTCACATAGGTACTTTCTAAAGAAACTGCAATATCCAAGCAATAAACGACAGCAAAAGGTGTCGTCGTCGCTTGGCTTCCAGTGGAAACATGCGTTAATAAGGTATAATTGCTTACAAACTCAGTGCCTATATTTAGCTGCAAATATTCTGGAACCAGCTGCGCATGCGACTTGTGTAATTACGTAAAGCGGTTGAGCCATTTCTAATCTAAAAATAATCGTAGGCTTTGCAGACATTGGCGCCACTGGGATCGTACGAGAAAGTAAAGACAATAATTATTATTTGTCAACATACCTACCTACTGTTTACTGTAACATACGTACTGTATATGTAAATAAACAAAACTTAAAAATATTCAAAAAAAAACATATCGATTATATTCTTCACTTTGATATAGTTCAGACGAACTATTAGCAGAATTCTAATTTAACGCGATCAAAGTTGTACATATGTAAATTTGGATTTTTCAGTATATTTGATTTATCATATTTGTTAAAATCTACGGGTTCACAAACAGTACATTGCAGGTGGGCAATTACTATTTTGCAGAAATATTGTATGTAACGCGAAGTAATACATCATTGGCGCCAGGCGGTGGTTAATCGTTCGCAGTCTGCGCGTGCGATGTGAATTTTCCCTACGGCTCGTACCATTAGGGAAGCTATCATTAAAGTGGCGACGGTGCTGGCTGATCATTCGCTGTAACCGGCTTAGAGCTTAAGTACAAACTTATCTTGGTAATTAGATTTTAATTTCTTCATGATAGTCTTAAACTCTAGCGGTAGCGTTAATCTTTGTAGCATTTTTCAGTCGGTAATCTAGGTACAAATATCATGGTGCAGTGTATGTAGCGCGATTCTTGTAATGAACGCAAAAAAGAAAATGAACATGAATATTATGGCTCAACGCTTCATCTTCTATGCAATGACCCTAATTACATATGTGATCTAGGTCATTGCTCTCACTTAAATCAATCTCGGAAGCCCTACAACCCTACTTATCAACATAAACATTGGGATAGTTCAGCATGAGAACAATATTGATGGCTTATGCAGTAAGGCCAACAACCTCTGATGTGTATGTGGGTAATTCAATTGTAGAGTTTCAAGAGAACCTAGCTATTTGAAGTAACTTAGTTAGATATTAAATTAATTAATTTTTTAGTGGATAGTATCTGCTCAAAATGTCAATACTATTTTTTTTTAATTCAATAATTCGAAACACGACCTCCAAAGAGAAGACACAAGAAACGAATTCTAAGCATAAATCGTCTTTTGATCCAGAGACTCTCGAGCTATTCAATCGAAAAAATGGCGATTTATGCTCAGATTTCATTTTCTTTGCTTATTCTAGTTTGGTCCAACCGTAATATCTAAAAAATAATCAAGATCCTGTTTTTAAATAAATTTTGCAATGAAAACACGTAATGATATTAGTTTATTAGTCTTGTTGTGCTAAGTACACAAATTCCGTGCAACATAGAAAGAAATGTAACTTAGTTGCATTTTATACAGAGACAGAGGCGAACAAATAATGTAAGCATATCCATTTGTAACCACAATTTACGTCTAGCGAGTGTAGGTTTACAGTGTGAGGGACGGGAGCAGGGACGGGCCGGTGAACTCACACGCATCCTGTCTCCGGTGTCACACATCTTAACTAGGAAATGTGGGTTTTTAGAGACCGTTAGTGATTAGTGGCACACCCCGGCCCATACATCAACACTGCTAGGTTAATTGTAAATTATGAGAGTTCTGTACCGGTACTCGATTTTCAATACCAAGAACCAAATATTATAATTTTTTTTTATTTGACAGGACAGCCCAGCCTTTTATCACTATGTTAGCGGAATGTAAGTGAGTGATTTAAGATGTAGTTAGCTTATCTGGGCATTTTTTAAATCTTTTGCTACAGGCCAAAACACGATGTCCACTAACTTATCGATTAGCTTATTTAATAATTTATTAGTGAAAGTAAAAGTTTAAAATGGCAATCGATAAAAAAATTGCAACAGAAGTAAATTAAAACAAAAATAATATAATTCAATATAAAATCTTAATACTAAAAAAAGAAAAATGTAAATACATGTCCCCCAATTTTACGATGTCCCATGCATAGTTCCTAACTTTGAAGTGTCATTATCCTCAAGTATTCTAATCATTCTCAAGAATCACTTGGTTTATGGTGTAATAGTATGAAATTACGTTTTTTAATTTCTTTTATATGGTTGTTATTCAAAATAAGTAAATAAATAAAATTTTATTTTGTCCTAGAATTTTGATCATCCGGAATTCCCCGTTAGTAACATTGTTAGTAACGACTTTTTTTGTCGTATCTAAAAGAAAAATAAGTTGTGTTTCGATATTTTTTGATAGAGCATCCACTTTTTGATAGTTTAACATCCCTTTCCCCGTTTCTTCTTCAGGCCTCTGTGACTAGTAGCGTTACTTACTGTTCAGAGCAGTGTGTGGTCAAAAATTAGTACAGTGATTTAAAAGATATAAATATTATTGATTTTAACACGGACATTGTTTAAACTTTTGCACCTAGTATCTAAAAATAACTGAAGTTTATCAGAACCATAAGCTTTAGTGTATTTTTTATAAAATATTGTGAGGTGAAATCATAAAATGTATTTTCGTAACGTTCAGGTTAGTAACCTAGCGCAAAGAAAAACACCATACAATTTCTGAAAAATATAGCATTCCGGTTCCGTAACGGCCATCTTTTTTGAAAAGGGCTATCTAGATTAACTACTCGTAATGTTGGTCAGAAAGACGGCCAGTCAATTTTACTTAATGACTGGTCTACGAATCGGAACATGGACGAGTGAGCTTAGCGATACGACTTTGGCACCAGCCTAAATGTGGCTAGAAGCTAGTCAAAAGGAGCTGCCAAGGCCTTCCACAAACATATTTCAATAATTCTATTCAAATGGACTATGGACAGATATTTAATTTAATTTTACCTGATCATTACAAAATTTCCTACATACGTTTACATTAAGACTAAGTGGAAATTGGCCAAATATGCATTGCATTATCATAATATGCGGGTAATAATAATAAACCTTACATTTGCCCATATCTCATTTGCAACAAGGACTTCTACAATTTTCTATATTTAGCATATTTAAGCAAACACAAGTGCAATTGGCAAACAAGTAGGTAGGATCTTTATTTTTAAACGAATGAATATGGATGTTAAGATAGAAGAATTGATCGGAATGCAGTGATGTATGCAGTGTAGGTTGGTATGCTCGATCGAAGCTTTGTCGCTAGATTCGTCGAAGTGAAGAACTTCCTGTAGTCCAGACATGCCACATGAATAAAAATCTTTTAACCTGACCGTAAACGTTATAGCTGACTGATGGATCAAAGCACAGACTAAACCGAGCTAGAGCTGAAATTTGGAGTGTTATTTATACGATGTAGGCATCCGATGGGGGTTTTCAAAATTCTCACGGGATAGGGACTTACGCGGGTAAAACCGCGGTTCACGGCTAGTTATTGCTCGTTCACTAGTAAGATTATAATTAAAGTTCCTACAATATTACATGGGGTCTAATATCTCCGACAATCAATAAATAATTGTTTTGCTTGCCTCGTTTGCTTTTATTCAAATCATTGCAAACCGTTACAGCCGGTAAATCATTACAGCATAGAAATAGCTATTTGTCTGTTGTCGGTCCAGCGGCAAAACTAAGGGACTTGGTCTAATATTTGCCAAACAATTTGCCTATTTGTGTAGGAAACGTTTCCTTGTGGGTCTATCTACGTGAGCTTTATTAAGTACTGTTTGTTAGAGTGGCAGAGCAGCTGGCCAATAACTAAACACCGTTAATTCGCCATTCGTATGTTTAGCAGCTTTTCTGTATTGCCTTCATTAGGATAAAATCTCTATAGATCATTTCAACATTGGTCTTACGGGTAAGAATAGTTATGTTTAACAATATAAATAGTTAATATTAACCTTTGCGTACAGAGCATACACATGCCTGCCACCAGGAAAGTACAGAACTGGGAAGTAAATGATCCTAAAGCGAGTGGAAAGACAAAAAGAGGTGGAAGAACTGTTTTCGGGAGGATACAGGCTTGATACAGGGAAGAAGCAGGAGCTTGACAGGCAACAGATTGGAATAGAGCAGAATGACCACATGCTGTGCCAACTAGGGCATGCAATATCGGAAGGTTTTCAATCCCGGGACTGGTTTCGATATTAAGATCTCAATCCCGGGATCCCGGAATTAGTCCCGGGATTTAATATATCATTAAAAAGGCGAATTTAATACAATAAAAATGTGTAAAATCAAAAATCTTTGATATAGTAAAGACTTAGTGGTTTCATTACGTAAATAAGTTACCCCATGGGCCGTCCACCCCACCATTTTGGAAATTTGGCCGACAAATAGCCGCTGTTTAAACTTTCGCGCCAAACTCTAGGCACGACACTCAAATGATGTTAGCAGTAAAATTTTGCATGCGACCTATAAAAAATACTTTTGTCTTAAAAATCACAATGAATCGAGTTACTTTTATTATTTTAAGCATTTGATCAGCTTAAAACCTCAATTTTAACCCAAATAGTAAATTGGTCTAATCTCGATATCGGATCACTCAATCCCGGGATTGTAATATCGAACTTTAGCGTCTGAGATCCCGGGATTACGATATCCCGGGATTCCGGGATTCATGCACTAGTGCCAACCTCAAGTAATGGGTAGTGTTCAGAAGGTTTTTTTTACATAGTAGAGGGTAGTACCTACTTAGCTAAATTGCGGCCCCTGTGGCGCGTTAGGCGAATCCCTGCCTGCGACGCAAGCGGAATCGATTCACGCCGGGGACAAATAAGTTGACCATATAAATGTTTGTTTTTGATTCTACGTGTTTTTATATGTGTAGTAAATCCGTTGTTTAGTACTTTTAGTACAAGCCGGCTTGCTTAATTTGGGGTTAGATTGAGCTGTGTGCCACGTCCTGCAATATTTACACCTCATTTTTTTTTAATGCCGATACATTAAAAAAAAACATTCATTCATTAGGCATAATCTCCTGTTTGGTCCGAGCATTGTTTAAGCCTCATCGATAATTGAACAGTAGTGTTGGCTGCAGTTTGACCTCGTTTGTGTAGCCGGCGCGGACGCGGCGCGGGCGGGGCGGCTTGCAGCAGTTCGTGCGGAACGCGATGCAGTTTTAATTATCGAGGCCGTCTTCGAGCTGCCTACCACTAACTCAAGGCGAGTTATTTGCAAACGAAAATATCAATGTTCAGCAGAATCGTCTTGGGCTAAGTGATGTATAGGTATTTTAGGTATCCTATAATGCTAGCTGCATTATAGGATACCTTACCTTACTCATATTATAAATATAGCAATATGGATGTTTCGGGTTTTTAAGCTTTTTTCCCCCGATCCTGCAAATATGCCGGTGAAAAGGCACAGCTAGTTTTAATTTAACATAAAAATGAAAGAGATATTTTCATCGATCTCCAAAATAAAATTTGGTATAGTAGTAGTACGTAGGTAGCTAAAGTTAACAGATAACAGATGTTACTTTTCTTCCGTATTTACGCGGGCGAAACCTTGGAAAGTCGGTAAACTTATGATAACAAAAGTATGTATTACTACTGAAATCTGTTAGGTACCTATATTTTTTTTCCGACCTTAAAGACTGTCCCACCGCTCCGGAAGAAGCAGTGGTGATATGTGGAGTGCCTGCCTACTGACCTAAGGTGGTAGCCGGTCAAAGGTTTACCCACTAAAACTTCTCGGTGTCCCTGTCTTCACCCTTTTCCGGGGGTAGCAGGCACTGTTTCCAAATGCAACTACCAAAATCTGTTACCAAAGAATTACCTTTGACCAAACTAAAAGCGATGCAGTTCGGTCATAGTTTTATTTGAATATTTTTATTTATACATATAATGAGATGGATGATTGACGTTAGACCTTCAAGTATGATTGCGCTTTAAAGGGGAATCGGATGTAGTGGAACGCGTAAGCAAGATAACGAACGGGGCACTGCATTCACGAAATAAAATAAAATATCTATCAACAGCCCGTACGATTCGCACAACAATTAGGTTCAAACCACACTGGCGGTAATTTCCTGCTGGACGAAGCTGTTTTCTCTGCAAGTCAGTGGCCAAACAGGGCTATAATGAACGTAAAAGAGATGAAAAATAATTGCACGACGACGTTACACACAGCTCAATCTAGCCCCAAACTAAACCGGGTCTTCCCCGCCCGGCCCGACGCGCCACAGAGGCCGTCAGGCAAATTTATAGTTTTTCGAGTTCATACCTAGGTATTAAGTTGTTGCTATTTTACATAAATTAGTATTACATATTATACATCCAAACATCTAGGTGTACACTTTTACAGAACAGGGCGACAAAAGGTAGGGTCAGCACAACGCTGGTTTTCAGCCTCACCTAGCTACCCTGGTAAGAAAATAATCAGGGCTTAGGTAGTAGTTGAGGATAGTTGCCGGTGGGCATTATCTACACATCAAGACATACCTACCTACTATTCAATAAAGAAACATGAAGGCACTGATCGTCCTTAACACACTAAACCACCAAGAAAATCCTAAAGGGCGGTCAAATTCGTGCGAATATCCTACTTGCAAGTCGGTCACAAGCAAAATTAGGTTAAAATGTTACAAATGTCATCTTTATTGTTTTTTTATTTAAATACGCGCAGAGGTCAGATAATACGCCGAACCTATGAACTAGCTTATGAATATATTCGAAGAAATTAATGTAATCTGTGTAACATTTGGTATATTAAACAGGTTACATAATGTTAGATGATTTAGTATTTTATGATGAGATTTATTAGAAAAACATAATTGCCGTAGTCACTGGCGCCAGTCGTGTGATTTAGTTTTATAATAGGAAGTGCATTTTTGATAAACTTCCGAATAAACTCAATGTGTCACAATATTGTTAATGAGAATTTTCGTAAAAAAAACTGGTTCTCCGCAGCCAACTATAGCGAACACTCGGTACGTACATCCGGTTGAAAGACTATAATGTTTTGATATTATAATAATGCTTATATAAAAAAACCGGCCAAGTGCAAGTTGGACTCGCGCACGAAGGGTTCCGTCCGTACCACTATCACAATTGGGCACCAAACCCTAAAATTAACGCTGGACCAACAAATCCGTGAACGCAACGCAAACGTTAAAATTTATTTTACTACTGCGTTTTTAGGTAAATCACGTTTGTTGTAGAGGAGCCCTCTTAACTATTTGTTTTATTTTGTTTCTAGTAAATTGTTGTGATAAGGTTAACTCATCATTTCCCGTGGCTGTCATAAAAGACGACTAAGGGCTCTGAGGAAGACTAGCAAACCTTAAGTTCTCCCCGCGCGGTGGCGGATAAACTGCTTGGTCCCTAGGAGGGTTGGTTTCAGACAGGCGACCGGCTGTAAAAATATTGCCAAATCTATTTGCAGAAGGTAAACCATGTAAAGCATGGTTGCATGGTTTACCTACTGCGCCAACCTTAAATTAAAAAAGGGGCTTAGCGGACCCCGGGCTCTCGAGAGAGATGCAACCGAGAACATCGCTTGGATGAGAAGACTAAGTTTAACTTTCAGTAGGTACTAAACCTAAGACAATTTAAAGCTCCTGATAATGCATCCAGCAGTAGCTGGTTAGCTACTTTTATGAGTAGAGAACTGTGGATCTGTCTAAAAATACAAACAAATAAAAAAGCGTAGTTGACTACCTACTTTATAAAAGGAAAATATCATACTTAATTTATTCCTATGAGAGGCAAGTTGTGATTGTATATAATTAATAATTATAATATAATGATGCGGTTATATGATAATAATAAGGTACCTATCATACATCATCATAATACCATAGTTCGTATCAGCAATCATTCAAGAGAGGTGAACAAAACGGTATCCTTCTTTTAGTTGATTCACACAGTTGTCAAGCACCATGGGGGCTCAATAGGCTTTGGGGTTAAAAGTGATGAAATTGAAAAAGACAACTGGCCGGCGAATTATTTATGTAAAACGCAATGTAATCTTTTTTTTTAACACACTATATATGAGCGTATGACCACTATCTCACCGGACGGTAAGTGATACGTCAAAGATTTACGCCCATCTAGAAAAAGGAAGTCGGCAAGATCCGATCGGTCTTCCTTATTGGGTCCACCGGCTAAACAAACGGAACATGGTCAAGTCCGTTTGGCGCTTCTTCTTTACGGATAGTGGTGTGTGGTTCAACCTAGTGTTCAAATATGCAAGTTTTTGGATCTCTTATTGAAAATATTTCTAGTAATTATCTTGAGGAATAACAATATTAATTAATTTAATTACCTACCAACTTAAAACCTTCATTGAAGAAATCACAAGTTTTATAAACTTCATTACAATGTTCTATGAACATTAGTCAATTAACAGTGTAAGTAAGTGCTTCTGGAGATAATGACAAGCATTCCAATATTGCTTTCACTTCACATGCACTAATGAAACATAACTGTCTCTTTCGTACATTACATTACTGTTGGAGGTAAAAAAAATAAACAAACTAATTTTTTTTCATTCTTATTCTTAGGTAAATGTAGGGATAAATTAAAATCTTCTCTTCTCATCCAATGTTCCTGGTTCCATCCCTCTCGGGAGCCCGGGGTCTGCTATACCCCAAATGGTTTTTTAGGGATAGCCGCAGTAGGTAAGTCATCATTGACTATACCTTCTGCAAATAAATATGGCAATATTTTTACGGCCGGCCCGCCTGCCTGACACCAACTCTCCTAGGGACCAAACAGTTTTCCGCCGTCGCGCGGGAAGAAATAAAGGTTTGTTAATCTCACTCAGATCCCTTAGTCGCCTTTTACTTTACGACACCCACGCCACGAATAGAAATGGGGTACCTAACCCTACTCTATGCCGGGGCCACACGGCAAATGCCGGGGCTACACGGCAAAATAGGGATAAATAAAAATAATAATAGAAAATACAGACTTTAAGAGGATAGTCTCCATTCTCTTTCTCCATACAAACATATACCTAGTTTAAATTTTCCTCCCTGGATACAGACATTAGAGCAAATATGTTTATGCCATAAAACCTATATATCTGTCATGACAATGCATCAACATTTTTTTATTTTTTAATTAAACTATTGATAATAAATAAAAATAAAATAAAAAGGTAGATGCATAGTCATGACATGACAGATATAAGTTTTATGGCATACACATATTTGCTCAAATGTCTTTATCCAGGGAGGAAAACGTAAACTACGTTTGTATGGAGAAAGAGAATGGAAACTATCCTCTTAACTGCGAAAAATAAAAATCGGAAAAAAATCTCTGAAGTCTAAAGTCATGCAGTTTGACGTAGTAGGATAATGTAGTTTAGGTACAATGTAGGATTACACAGTTCACCTATAAATTATTTAGTAACAGTAATCCGTAATTTTAATTAATCATTAATTAAAATTAGTAATCAGGGATAATTATATAGCCACAGGGCAATCTCGCCTCAAACTAAGCACCTAAGCTTGTAGTATGATTATTAGATAATGGATATACCTATTTATTTCTTTTGTAAATACATCCACATGATACAGAAAACACCCAGAACCAGAAACAAACATTTATGGCCAGCATAAATACATGTTCCCGCCGGGAATCAAAGCTGCACCTTCTGCATCGGAGCTGGGGGTGCGCCCAACGCGCCACTGAGTCTGTTACAAGTATAATATTATGATAGTACAGTACAACTATCAATTATCTATTTAGTTACCTAATAAATTTAAATGGCAATAAACTATGCAGGCATAACAATCTCGGGTACTTCACAATTATTATATTTAGGGTTGCCAGATGGGTAAGATTACTTTGATTCACCTGCCTTTTGTCTGCTGATATAGGTGATGCGTCATTCAACTGAATTAGTTTTAGATGCGCATTCTTTCATTTTAATGGCTACAAAACGTGCAAGGTAATTTACCATAAATGACCTAGACTGCTGTCAATATATAAAAACCTTTGTCTCCATTTTGTTAAATTTTCATTTCACTGTATGATCACAATATGACAAGATGATAATTGATGTAAACGTTTAAGATGAAGCATGCCCAGCCTCTGCTGGGCATGCTTAATCTGCAATAACTCTTTATTCACAACTCCAATCCAATACAAATGATAAACTTGACTGTGTCCATCACTTTTTGTTTATGCATGATAGATGGCCATTTCGACTATTATCTCACTTGATGGTTAGTGGTGACATGGCTAAAGATGTAACACACACCAGTTCTACACCAGTTGTACAAGATACGACCCTTCTTCCTAAGTGGATGCAGCGGTTTACATATTGTCGTAACACATACCTGTCTCCGAATCTTAGATCGAAAATGATAACATAGAACTGTCAATATCAAAGGAAAAATAAATAAAGAGCTGTTGCGTTCAAATAATGTATATGGGTTTTTTGTTTACATTTTGATGTAAGATTCAGAGACAGTTTAATTGGTGCTATAACTTAGGTGGTGACAAACCACATCTAATATTTACTTTTTGTGAGAGGAAAGGGATACCTAAGCCATATCCTGTTAGACCCGAATTACAGGGTCTAACTAAACTGTCTTACTTCAGTTGCAATAAGCACCACAAAGATAACTGTTTCAATTTCAGTAGTGAACCCAAAGCCTGAAATATCCCTACTGTTTATTTGTGACTCGAAGTCATATGGACCAAATGAAATCATAGTAATTAATTTATTCCTATGAAACTCATTGGATATTTCTCAAATGACATACCTACTTATCTGAAATTGGTTCTACACTTAGCACAAGCTTGTATCACAATAACCAAGGCACCAATATGATGCAATATAGACAGATGTCTAATACAATATTATACTAATATTAAAAATCTGAAGAGTTTGTTTGTTTGTTTGAACGCTTTAATCTCAGGAACCACTGGACCAATTTAAAAATTCTTTTAGTATTGGATAGTCCATTTATTGAGAAAGGTTTATAATAGGCTATATTAGGTATATTTTCAAAATAATCTATATAAGATAAGTATAAGTAGGTATTATACCTATATGGATATAGGTAGGTAAATAAATAAAATTCCTGAGTAGGCTAGTACATACAGTTGTTTTGAATAAGAAGTTGGAGTGCAGACAAGTCCACATGATTGAGGCTGATATTAGAAGGACAATTACATACAATTTTGGTTCTATCTAGCAACCCTAATAGTAATACTTTATGTTTGGGCTTGATTAATTAAATATGTCTAAAGTTCAAGATTTTAACATTGAATTAGGCAATTACTTATGTACCTACCTAAGTGGATAATTGTTCAATAAATAACATTTAGTAGACAAAGTAGAAATAGGATGCATTGTTATTATCATTGTAGTAGCTTGCTGTATGTTTGTAGGTAGATTCATGTAAAAAAAGACTGCATTATTAACAACATTACATCCTGTTCTACTGGTTACACATGTAAAGGAAAAGAAATCGCGCAGGAACCGTTCACTATCGTATCGATATGATTGCATAAATATTACTCACGGTTCAGCTTCTATGGATTGCAGGCGTGCGACATAATTCGATGGAATGTAACCTTCTTGTTTAGTCTTCTTGCTTCTTGCAAGCCACCAGTCACCCTGTGTGTCGTTTAGAATCTCAAGGTGCTCCCCTTTTCTAAAACTCAGGTCCTCGTCGGTTCTCGCATCGTAATCGTATAGAGCTACGAAAATTCGAGTGGGAGGCACCTCGCCAGTATCAGTGCCTTGATTCACCGTCGATCTTATTGGGTCCGGAGGCGGTGTAGGAACTGGTGACTGGAATGGTCTAGGGTCTTCCTCATGAGGAATCGCCCGTTCATTTTTGCTTTTCGAATCCTTCTCTCCTGTACTACTAAAGCAGTTCCCCATTTTCTCTTTACAAGGTGAGACTGGTTGCACTATTTCTCTGTCAAATTACACACTTGTATGAACCCTTACGAATGTCCAATGTCTTAACATCTATAAGCATTGTATTTTACCACATAAAACTCTTTTATTTGAACAAAAATAAAGGTTTTCAACGTAAACAATGAATAAAAATTCCCGTACGGACATCACTGTAGGCGGCCATTTTGATGCGCCATAAACAAACAAATTTACTTTTTTAAAGACATCAAATTAAAAAATAAACCAATAGATGTCACTTGTCTTTGGTTCATTTTCATGCCAGTGATACCAGTGTCTTTTGTCGAGCTTCTTGATTGTTATTTAATACAACGCCATCTATAAACCGTAAATCAAACCAAATATTATTGACAAAAGTGACATCTATACATACAAGGTAGAACTACAACGTCCTATGACTGTCAATTTGTTTAACGGATTTAGTGCAGATGGCAGTATTATATTATATGCTTGGAGATTTGTAATTTATATAAATTAGTAAAGGTAGCTATAGATTGAATGGCACCCACCCACAAATGTTGTACCCACCGGCACCGGTACAACATTTGTGCCTTTCATAACTTTTTTAACGGAAAGTTATGAAAGGCTAACTAAACTTTAGCAAAAAGTACTAATTTTCCAAAGAAAAACATAATAAGAATAAAATTATAAGCTCGAAGTAGGTATATTAGGCAAACGGGTGGATTGTATCAAAAGTTGAAAGAATCTAGATCTGCATTACATCCGATAGTGGCATCTACTCTCGACTCGGATGTACCTAATGCAAAATTTTGTTTTTATTTAGTTAGAGATTTAAAAAAAATAACCAATTTTCAATTTAACACTTACTTAGGTACATGATAGTGTGAGGAAAAAGTTGAGGAAAAAAAAACCGGCCAAGTGCGAGTTGGAATCGCGCACGAAGGGTTCTCTACCATTAACACAAAATACTAATCACGTTTGTTGTAAGTATGAGAGCCCCACTTAAATGTTTATTAATTAAATTCTGATTTTAGTACCTACTTATTTGTTGATATAGCAGCAATTAGTCTAGGTGTAAATATTACAACTGTCTAGCATCACGGTTCGTGAGGTAGGTC
The DNA here is from genome assembly GCA_958496205.1 of Idaea biselata. NCBI lineage: Eukaryota > Metazoa > Arthropoda > Insecta > Lepidoptera > Geometridae > Idaea > Idaea biselata. Next base: position 20,434,356 of record OY292395.1, on the reverse strand, counting down.
TTCCTGGTGACTGACAGACGAACAGTGGAGTTATAGTAAACAAGGGTCCAGTTTTTGCCCTTTGGGGTCGGAACCTTAAAAATAACAAACAATATAACATCACTTTTTTAGAGAAGTGCATCTATACATATAAGTTCTTTGAAAAAGTATAGTTTTTAGGATTCCGTATTCAAAGGGTAAATCGGGACCCTATTACTGAGACTCCGCTGTTTGTCTGTCTGTCACCAGGCTTTATCTTATCTTATGAACCGTGATGGCAACAGTTGATTTTTTAATTTTTTTTTTTAATATAGGAGCAGTGAGTATAGAATCTCAAGCAGTTGGATTAATAGGTACCCATTATCTACCAACCTACGTTCCAGTTTACCTACTAGCATTCGGCCTCAACCGAGAAAATTCGTAATCCTGAATTAAATTCAGTTCCTTCTATTTGTGCAAAGTCAGTCGACCGCACATGAGCTTTCGCTTATCCAGTATTCTTTAGAAAAAATCTACGGAGATAATCCGACGTTTTGCTTTCTGCCACCATGTCGAGGCTTCGCACACGTACGTAGATAACGTATCGTTTTTTTTGGACACGATAGTTGTGCGTTTTATCACTGTCTGACCTGATGGCCAGTGACGATATGGTCTAAGTAAGATGTAACACGCTCATCTAGAAGAAGGAAGACGGCAGTGGATGATCTCACCCGTCTTCTTATAGTGGTTACACTGAGGAAGACGGGTCTGGTCTGCGCTATGACTTACGATAGCCGTAACAGACGATCGAACCAGCACCGCACCGAATCGTACCGATTCTTATGTATTCTCTGGCCGAACTCCACAGAATACGTACGACATCGCGTCATAATAGTTAAATGTCACTGGTGCGGCGCTGCGATTCGATCGTCTGTTAAGGCTGTTAGGCCGGTGGTAACAAGCCGCGACCGCCTCCCATAAAACCCCCATTTTGATCGTCTTATACAATATTATTTTAGGTCCAGGCTACAAGGCCCGAACCAGAGTGTTTAAACAACTGTAGTTATATCCTGTCCAGTATATTAACTATCTATAAAATGCACTTTGCACTGATTGGCAGACTGATCAACGCACACCCGATAGTAGAGAGCTGTTTGAAGAGTGTGTTAAATTCTTTATATGATGGAGGCAAGTTAAGGATTAGAAGGATTTTTCAAAGTTCCTACGGGATCGGAACTTATGCGGGTGAATCCGCATGACACAGCTTGTTAATCATAAGCTTAATCAACTATTATTAAATGCATAAAGAGTTATGATTGGTTTGTAAGTAAGGAGGTAATAAGTTATACTAAATACCCACTACTGCGTGTGTCCATCGTGATATTTTCTCCACCACTGAACCAGAATTAGGCTCCAAGCCTATTACATTATGATTTATTTTTCCTTTTAGACGTAAAGCTGTGTATTTATCTTTGTGGTTTTAAGAAATAACGTTATATTCCACCTAGTTTACCGACCCATGTCATTAGGCAACCACGTTCATATTAATTGTTTTTTAGGCTACGTGCCAATACAAATTATTTACGGGTGGCGCCAGGCGTTCACTCTCAATTTTAAATTCAAAACACCTAGAAACTCTTGGTTAACAGTAAGGCAAGCATTACTGCTTTTTGACACAGTCACTATAACTTTGCACCTGGCCAGCACAGATCTTATATGTACCAAACTAGATTAGCAGCGTCCCACGGTTTCAGTCAAGTAAGTCCTCAGAATTTCGAGAAATCCTTTCTTAATCGATACCTATGACAAAGAACAAACTCTCCAAATTTCATGTCCCTAGGACCAGTGGTTTGGGCTCTGCGATGATATAGTTCAGTCATTCAGTCAGTCAATAAATGAGTCAGGACTTTGCATTTAATAATTTATAATTATTATGGATTCGTTGCACGCGCACTAACAGGAGGGCGATTATCGCGCGCGTGAGATAATGTCTATTAGAGAAAAATAGACATTAAATCTCACGTGGGCGAGAATCGTCCTCCTGTTAGTGCGCACTGCGCATGCAACCATCGATGTCCATCGAAAACAGATTTTTCCGCCATGTTTTTTCGACATATCTCTAAAAGACAACCAATCTCACGCGGCCGAGACTCGCCCACCAGGTGCATACTTAGTTTATTATTGTAAATGTGTCACAAAGCGGAATTGCTTGCAGGAAAGCTACCGCGGTTCTTCCGATGACAGCTACTCGATTCCGACGCGGTAGTTTGACATATTTGACAGCGGGGTTTTCAATTTTGACACCGCGCAAGCGTGTTTGACATCCATTTGACAGCCGTCACAATACCGAATGAACATGAATGAATGGAAAAAGAGCGTCGGAATCCGGTCCGATTTACGCAACAAACATTACAATGTTAAACATTACGGGAAAAAAAAGTTGTTATAATTTATTACAATTTGTATATTAAAAGATTTAGACATGATAAAAGTTAATATAGTTTTTAAAAAAAATGTAAATTACTTACATTTGAACGTAAATATAATTATTTCATTATATTCATAAATAATGCGTGTGTAGGTAACGGAACGTAATCCCTCGGCGTTCGATATTTACTTTTTTAACCCTTTACCGCATGGAATTTTTGTTTTTGTTTAAAAAAATACAGTGGATATTTAAGCCTATTTATAGCCTAGGAAAAATATCTAAAAAAATCTAGACATGTTTCCAAGAGTATATTTAGAAAAAACGATTTGTTCCAGATATGGAATTGTATGCGTTAGTGGTAATAAAATAGGTTGTGCCATTTTGGGAACGCCATGCAGTTGATGCGATGACATAATTTTTTAATAGAATTATATAACAAAACAAGTTTATATGAAGAAAAAATAATAATTTTTAAATGAACCAAAGTTCATAGAAAGATTTAAAACAATTACGATCTTTATTTAGACAAAAATGCATCATATTTCATATTTTTCGCAACGAACAAATGACTTATGATCGCAATATTTGCAACGCTGCCGATCTTCAGTCCATTCGCCAGCCTAATTCTTAGCACAAGGGGAATTATTCGTGTTTTTATATATGGGCCGGTGCAGCCACTAAAAAGACGGGTCGTATCTTGAACTTCCCTCTGTCTATCATCAGTTGGGCTTGCTACATCTTAGATCACATCATTTCTTACGATCTTGGAGATTGTGCTCAAATGGTCACCTAAGTACGGAAACCCTAAAAAACGATAAGCTTCACTCACTCGGTCAGTTATAAGTACCTATTTAAACTTTAAATAATAGCCCACACACCCAAAAGTATTATTTGTTAATTGAAAAATAAAAAAATGCTACGCTAAATATTATTTCACTACTGCATTTTGTTGCATATATGTCTGAGTACCTAACTGAATGGTGTGCCATATATGGCTAGTATATTTTTCCTTTATTGCATGGAGTGCCATATTAGGCACAAGGTTTCATAGCTATTATCAGTAAGTTGTAATGAATTTTTCTTACGTTTCTTGCCGTAGAATCGTAGTGGATCAATTATATTTACACCGCAAAATAACAACCAATTTATTTTTTCGATAGAACACAAAATATATGCAATGTAAACGTTGCAAATGAGAGCGGCGTACAAAATGCCGAAACTTCAACTTTGTACATCAATCTACCCGCAACAGAAAATAGCAACAAGCTGCAATTGATGTTAATACATTTCATCACTCACGTGCTATTAGATTGTTTATTTTATACAAACATAGACTGTGTATCATTCAAATTATACTTAAATTTCTTTAGCGTGCCATATCTGGCACGAGATGCGGTAAAGGGTTAAGCCGTTCCTCCTCCGCAGCAACCATGAGAGCAACCCAAGCCATTTTTCACTGTAACACTATACTACACTAGGTACAATGGTAAATTAAACGCGCGAAAATAATAACCCTTGTTTTTATTTGACAGTTACTCGTCGACTTCAAATCGATGACAGTCAGCCGTCGGTTGTAAGATTTTCTGTCAAAAATCCCATTTTCATTCATTCAATTTGTTGTCGGAATCATATGAGTAATCGACGCGTCGATTATTAATTTTCGCGGTGCGAAATTCGGCTGTCAACTGTCAAATGAATCCGATTCCGACGGCGACGGAAGAACCGCGGTAGCCTTGCAGAATCGACTAAACCCCTTTAAAACCCATGTTACTCGTAGCGTAGGCACACTCTAAAAATATGATATTTGCGAATCATCGTAGAACCATCGTAGAATCATCGTAGAACAAAATTTGTTCGCTTAGACGTCTAGCACAACCCCCATTTCTGCTTAAATGACCATTCTCGAAACACGCTGTAGGTAGATACCTACTTCACCTATAGGTACTCATTGCGATTTTGATGTAGGTTAACTATGTATGACCAACGTAAAATGAAATTGACTGTACGTATATAATATAACCAATAATATGAATAAGGAAACCAATGAAATTTATCATATCAAGTTGAAAAGAATTGAAAGTGGAAAGTGTCAGATTAATTACTTCCATGAAAAAGGATATTATTTACCGATTAAATACTATTTTCTAATCAGACTGTATATTAGTCTGATTAGAAAATAGTATTTAATCGGTTTAGTATTTAACTGGTTTCGTAGGGAATAAAATTATTCTTTATATGAAACTAGTTACGTATAAAGAAAAATAAACAACTATACATATGTTGGTTTCGCGCGAAGAAAAAAAAGTTTTCCTACGAAACTGGTTTCGTAGCAAGAAAAATAATTCCTTTTACGAAACTGGTTACATAGCTCTGGTTTCGTAGGCGGCTGAAGGGTTCTTGATCGGATTCTTCATAACTGAAGGTCGTGGCCTATATAAAAATACTATCTACGCGTGCACTACTACCACCTACTACGTATACGAAGTAATTACTTATCTTGTCAGACTAACGAGTTTACAGTTTACCTATGTCAAGTAACTCATTCCACAGTTCACTACAAGGAACCATATTATCAGAAAATGTTCTCTCTAAATAAAGAGTAAAAAAAACGACTTCAAAAAGGGTAAAATAACCACAACTAAGGTACTTGCGGTAAACAAGGGCCACCTTAAATTAAACTTAAATATTTAGTACAAATAGAGGAAACCACTAAAACAAGTTATTACATAACGTACTTGCTTAATTGACCATCTGAAAAAACAATACAATTAATTGTTTTGTTGCACTATTGTCATCAAAATTAAGCTTTTTAAAAAACCTCTCTGTGGCTCTTATTAAACCATAGTGTTCTAATAAGAACCACCTCAAATAGTTAAAGATTTTAATAACAATCAACACGAAATAGATTTTTTTTAGTTTACATTAGCTTTTGGATATTAGATATTGGATAGATGCAAAGAAATAAAATACCTAGGTATTATACTGGATGAAAAACTAAATTGGACTTCACATATTAATCAGCTTGCTGGGCGAATTAGAAAACTTATATTTATTTTCAAAAAACTAAGGTACACAGCTGATACAATGCTGCTCAAGACAATATATTACGCGCTAGCTGAATCATTATTAACATACTGCATTTCATCCTGGGGTGGGGCTTGTAAAACACATATCCTACGTCTTGAAAAAGCCCAAAGAGCATTACTCAAGGTTATGTCATTTAAATCTTTTAAGCATCTAACGTCCAAATTATACGAAGAACTTGATGTTTTGACGGTTAGGCAGCTGTTTGTAAGGAATATTATTATGAATCACCACAATAACCTCCCATACGATCTTAACTACACTTTAAATAGAAAAACTAATAATGTTTCGAAAACTCCAAAATGTAAAACATTCTTTATGCACAGATTTAACTGTTATCTAGGTCCTGATCTGTATAACAAAGTTAATAAACTACTTAATATTTACCCAAAAAACTCACACTCAGTTAAAAAACAAGTCGAATGTTGGCTTAAAAGCCTTACGTATGATGATACTGAAAAATTGTTTCAAAGACTTCAATAGAAACACATAATAAGCCGCTATACAAAAAACGTACTTATTTATTTATATTTAGCCTATTTTGTCTTAATGCAAAACGTACTTACTAATATTTATAAAATATATATATTTGATCAATATGTGTGTATATAAATAATGATAATATTATAATATTATATACTCCTACTAACGCAATATTTATGATCTTCCACATAAATAAAATAATATTTTTCTTACTGTTATTTATATTTATACAATTGTTATAGTTATTAAACACCCAATAACGATAGATACCACTAGGTACCTACTATCTAATTTCTTAATTTTAATATTTATTTATTATACTTTACTAAATTACATATTGGATAAAACATAAAGCCATAACACGAAATACGACACTCGAAATTTCGGAAATATAAACTTTGTATAAAAATATTTATTATGTCTGCAGTTTTCGTGGTCTAACCAGTGCGCAAGTACCGCTTGCGCTGTGATTGAGCATATTATTTGCAAAACTATTATTATTGTATAAATGGTCACCTGCATTCTAAATAATTAAAAATATGAATACTGATTACTTATATTAGTGCCAATTGCTTAATTCATTGTGATTATTAATGATTAAACGAACTTACCTGTACGTGAAGTTCTATCATAATTATATGAAGTGTTACATCCGAATAGGTTTATACTTGTAGTACCACATAGTTTGCCCACTTTAGTCGTAAGTTTTTTGTGTTGGTATCCCTTCCTACTTCCGGCTCATCTCTAGCGTCCGGCTTGGCTTCATTAAGTCTGGAGACCTTTTCTGTTATGTTTCTGCCTAATAGGGTTTACCGGGATGGGGGGGACTAAACCTATTCGGATGTAACACTTCATATAATTATGATAGAACTTCACGTACAGGTAAGTTCGTTTAATCATTAATTATATATTGGTGTTACATCCTTCTAGGTTTATACTTGTAGATGTTGAGAGTAGGTATATCTAAGGAAATATCACAATGAAAAAGGATTACCCTTCAATGATCTTTTATTTATAGGCATAACCTATCATAAATAATCTTCCCAACTATAATCACACTTATAGAACTTAAATTTAACTCTTAAAGAACTTAAACAACCTTTATAGGAACCTTAATTATTAGGTAGGTTTGGTGCCTACTTACTTAATACAATAAGTAAATTTAATCTATGAAAAGAGGATAACATCTTAATCAGCTTAGCTTTAAGTATTATTTACTTGTAATATAGACCTGGCTAAGGTCAAGGAATCATTTTGTATGATTGGCCTATTGTAAAATTTGGCAAAGACTGTGGAATTGCCACTCCAGCCTGCAGTTTGTTTTATGATATCTAGATTGACTCCTAGCTTTTGGGCCATAGAGGTTGAGGCATGTCGTGTACTATGGGATGAAAAGATGGAGGTGTCAATTCCACTTTCTTTTAATGTAGACTTGATCCATCTACTAAGAGTCTGACTAGTAACCTTGTTGTGAGGTTTTCTAAAACTAATAAATAGTTGATTACACTTTCTTAATTCTTTAGTTTTGTCTATATATGTACTAAGGGTATTTGCCGGGCAAATTTCAGGACGTTCATTATAAAATGGTAAATGTAATGTTGGTTGTTTTGAACCGGCCTTAGAGGTTTTAATCAAATCTGATATTCTGATGATTATACTATCATTAAGAAACTTTATCTGTTCTAAATTAATTTTAGAAAGGGTTTGTACCCTGTGAGCTGTGACAAGAGCTAATAAGGTCACACATTTTTGAGATAATTGCTCAAGAGATAGATCCGTATTAGGGGATAATGAAGCTAGGTAGTTGAGTACTATATTAGCATCCCAAGTTGTATTATATCGAGGTAAAGGGGGTCTTAGTTTGTAAACTCCTTTACAAAATTTAGAGATTCGGTTGTCTTTTGAAAGATCATTTATGAAGAATGACAGTGCCGATCTATGATTATTTATGGTACCATATTGACCTCCGTCATTAAATACTTTAGTAAGAAATTCTATGACTATAGGGACTGAGGGTTGATACATAATATTAATAATATTATTCTGTTGGCAAAAATGATACCATCGCTTGAAGCAGACATCATATTGTTTTAGAGTATTACTTGACAGTGATGCTGATATTACGTCGATAGCTGAAGGTGGGACACACTGTTGTATCATTGCCGTCCTGATAAAATTCCGGCAACCAGGGTAAGATGATCTTGTATCTTCCAATTGCTGGAATTAGAAATTATCATATCATTAGAATCAATTACTAGTAAATCAGAAACAAGTAATTGTCTAAACATGGGGTACCACGTTTGACCTGGCCAGTAAGGCACGACGACCAATCCCATTGTTTTGTCGGCTAATATTTTCTTTAAAACTTTAAATATAACAGCTACCGGAGGGAAGGCATAGAATTGCAGATTAGACCAGTCAAGAGTAAAAGCATCAATTGCAAAAGCTTCTGGGTCTCTATGCCAGGATACAAAAGTGTCACACTTTTTATTAAGCCGAGTAGCAAATAAATCTATTTTAGGGACAAAGGAGAGGGTTAAAACTAATTTTTGGTAGCCAGCTACTGTAATTTCCCATTCTACATCTGGATGGGTTCGTCTAGATTCCCTATCAGCAACAGTGTTTTCAGAAGATCTGATATATGATGCAAAGACAAAGATCCTACGGGATTCACACCATTGCCAGATCTCTCTTGCAATCTGTGTTAAGTGGGGGTGTTGGATACCTCCCATGCGATTAATATAGCTTATAGCTGTTGTGTTGTCAATTCGTAGTAATATTTGACAATTACTATGATTTTTAGCGAATGTCTTGAGGCCAAAAAATGCTGCCAAAAGTTCCAAAAGGTTAATATGCAATTGAGATTCGTAATCAGACCACTTCCCACAAGCAGTCTCGGCGTCACATGCCGAACCCCACCCAATAGTGGAAGCATCGCTAAATATCTCTAATACGTAAGAATCGTCCTTAATTCTATGCACAGAATCGTCAATTGCATTATACCACCAATTGAAATCGGGTATTAATGATTGCGGAATAGACATGTAGCTATCATAATCGCAACTGTTTTTGAGGTTAAGAAACTTACATCTTTCCATTAACTTAGTGTACAACCATCCATATTCTACTGCCGGGCACGCAGAAACCAGCAGTCCTATTAATTTTGCGAATTCTCTAATTCTGACCCGATTGCACTGCAAAATGTGACAAAGTTTATTTTTAATTCGCATCCTCTTCTCTTGAGGTAAACTAATTTGCCAATTACACGTGTCAACAACAAAGCCTAAGTACTTGACGTCTTGGCAAGGCATTTGTACACTTTTTTCTTTATTAATAATAAATCCTAATGACTCTAATAACATTTTTGTCATTTTAACGTTTTCCATGCACTCTTGGAATGAATTACCTACTAAGCAAAAATCGTCAAGGTAAACAGATGATAAATAACCACAAGAACGGAGTAGCTTAAGGACCGGTTTCATCAACTTAGTGAACAAATAAGGGGCGGTACATATACCGAACGGGAGAACATTAAATTCGAACATTTTATTGTCGAAGATAAATCTTAGATATTTACGCGAGTCGCGATGTACATTAATTAAAAAATACGCATCTTTTAAGTCTAAAGTAGCGATGAAGCCATCTTTAGATATAATCTTTAGTACTGTACGAATATCTTCTATTTTAAAATGTTGAGTTTTAATGGATTTGTTAAGACATTTTAAATTAAGTACTAATCTCATTTTCCCGTTTGGTTTAGGTACTAAAAAGACCCTAGACACAAACTGTCCAGCAGTAGGTTCGCATTGCGAAATTGCCCCAATCGATAACAGATTATGTAGGGAATCTTTCAAATAAATTTTTTCAGACTTGGAGAATTCCTTTGGATTCGGGGGATGTGATTGGTATACTGGTCGATCAAAGTTTATTTTGTAACCTTGTATCCATGATAAGATATACTTATCTGAAGTGATAAGTCTCCAAATATGATAAAAATGGGCAAGTCTACCAGCGTAGCGTACCTGGTCTATTGCCGGCGGGTTGGTCTGGAACGCTGTGTGAACACGTGCGACGAGCTCCCGCGATGTGTCGCGCTCGCTGGCGGCGGCGGCGCGGCAGGCGTTACGAGGCGCGGCGGCGCTTGGCTCGTTGGTGGGTGCCTGCTGCGGGTCGTTGCCGACGAGCGCGCCTTCCAGTTTTTTGACTTGCTAAGATGTTTCTTAACCTGTACTAATTTAAGATCAGAGCTAGATTTGAAGATAGCCTTGGCCGATCTTAGGGTGTCGTTTAAGTTTTCGCCAAATAACAATCGGTCGATTTTTGTATTCGAAATTTGGTCCTTAAGATCCTTTTTCAGGGAGGCTAAGGCGAAATTGCGTCTCGCAACTGATTCAGAGTGTTGTAAATCACAAAGAAGACGGCCTGTATTCATTAGATCCTTGATCAGTTCGTGATTCTTTGTAGTGCCATTTAGCTGATTAGAAATTACTTTGCCTAAGGAGACAATTGTTGAAGCAATTTGTTTTTGTTTAACTTCAATAGCTTTGTCTCGTTTCACTATTTGATCTGCCAATGCCGCTTTGATTTCGGCATTTAATTCAGGTGCCGAAATTGTTCTACAATTGTTTGGGATAAGGTTTGTTACACATAACTGCTTCCTAGTTTCTTTATCTAAACCCAAAGTTGCGATATGCGCAAACCTAGAAGCTACCTCCCTGTGGAGGTCAGGACCGAATTCTACAGTTACCGAAGGATCTTCTCCTAGAATATCTAATAGTTCGGTATCGAGTACATTAGTTGTACCGGAGCCCGTGGTTTCATCCATTGCTGGCGGAACGGACGGTTCAGTAATCGGCGGCTGCGTAGCTGCCGTTTCGTCTAAGAAAGGCCTAGATTCTCTTGAGGGTCCTGCCCGGGCCGGTGGCGCGGGTGACTGAAGCGCCAAGGGCGCTGGCGCCGGGGGCGCTGGTGCCGGGGGCGTTGGTGCCGGGGGCTCTGGCGACGCTGACGCCTGTTCTCTTGGCGGGCGCGTATCTTGCGGATAATACCGCACATTATTAACCAGATTTGCCTCGAACTCTGCAATTAGAGCAGATAAATTGTTTGTGAAACACGAACAATTTGTTTTCCGTTTGAAAAAACTGGAAAACGAGGGTAGAGTGTAAAGACACTCAGTTTGATATGGGGCAAGTGACTTGCCCCATATAATGCGTACTCATGCGGCGAAGAATCCTGCAGATTAATCTGATGCATGATACTTTACTAAATGCAACGATAAAGTCTCTCAGACTTACATATCTGATGCATAGTAATAGATGTGGGTAGGTATGCTAACCGTTTTGGCTGTTCGGGCATGGCGAGGATCTCGACGAATTCGAGCTCGATGTCGAGCTACTGCTAGAAGACCTTCTGTTGCGGATTTTCTTCTCCAATTTCCTAATTTTCTTCAACATGTATCGAAAATCTTCTTCACCACTCGCGCGTTTTGACATTTTTTTTTTATTTTTTATTTTTTTATTTTTTTTTTTTTTATTTATTTATTTTTTTTTTTTTTTTTTTTTTGAACGCGAGGGTCGACTTCCGAAATGAAGCCAAGCCGGACGCTAGAGATGAGCCGGAAGTAGGAAGGGATACCAACACAAAAAACTTACGACTAAAGTGGGCAAACTATGTGGTACTACAAGTATAAACCTAGAAGGATGTAACACCAATATATAATTGCCACTAAATTGTAACATTATATGCAATTGAGAGTATCTAACTTTATATGTCGGTAGTTGTCAAAAAAGTATACCTAACGCTAAATGTTACGGACTACCTATTTGATATCAAGCTTTATAGTTTTATGTTGAGTGACGTTCTAGCATAATATGTTTTGTGTATAAAGGTTAGTGTATTTAAACAAATTATACAAGGTAACATAACGCCTTTAACCTAATTAAGTCCTGGGAAGAAACTGTCGTTCAAGACACAGGCTCGGCCTAGTTTGGACGGCAGAAATCGAATCTAATCATAAGGTATTTTTTATTATCCCTAAGTTTTTGTTTACACGTACGATTTATTTATGTATTAGTTAATGTAGCTTTTTCTGAACAATAAACATTTATTATTTATTTATTTATAGCTTTTACTACTATTTAGTCATAAATAACGATTTTACTGTAAGTAGTTAAAGATAAAACAGACACTGGACCTTATTAAACTGTCCTTACAAAAATATGTTTTAAACAGCTTTTTTCAGTACTATACCCACGAAATAATCACATTTATTAAATAAGTATACGCAACATTATATAAATCTGAAACACCAATAACGTTATTAAACAATAAAATTACAAAAAAAAACAACTTGGCTCTTGTTAGACTTATGAAAGGATGTCACATATGAGATTCCCTATAAGACAAGGTTTTTTTTGTGAAATATGCTTTTAGATGATTGACTAAAGTTCTCCTGGGAATAGAATACCTAGCGGCTGCAGCACGCTGTGACAAGACTCCTTCATTAACATCAGTTATTGCAGCTTCTAACTGTTGCAGTGACCAAAGGGCACGACGTTTTTTAGGCGGAGGTTCCATTTTTTTATCCTGAAAACGTGTACGCGTAAATAAATATAAGAAATAGAACTGAGACAACTATAAATACTCGTCTATTTTAAAGTTTTTAAAATAGACAAGTATTTTGGCCGGCTCTTTTTACCCGCCTCAAATGTGGCCTTTGTTAGACCTTATTGTTAATTTTAAAGATTTCAACTTAAAACTGTCAGTTATTAATAAAATCACTACACTTACCCTGATTAGTAAACAGAAATGTACACATTCAACGTTATATTTATGAGATATTCGAAAAGCAATATATTTTAGGCACAATTTAAGCGTTTTAGCACATATTATTTTTAATTCCGAGTGACCCCGTCCGGGTCGTTCGATTGAATCGTTGCGACTGACAAGATGGCGGACCGCGCGACGGTGCGAGCGCGCATGTTAGCTCTCCTATTGGTCCTTTAGATATGTGCGTGAGAGGAATCTATTAAAACTGTTAGAAGTGTGTTTTTCAATTAGTGGCCCTTATTTGACAGCGGCTCTTGTTACCCGCAAGTACCTTATATAATAGTACCACCGATTTATCTCGTACTAGCTGACCCGACAGACGTTGTCCTGTCGTTTAGTATAAAAAAATAAAATTCATCAAAATCGGTTTAGCATTTTTTTCTTTCATAAGAACCTTCTCCTGACAATAGCGCTCACAACAAAAAAAGAATTATCGAAATATGTGTAAAATTTTAAGTGTGATGCCGTGACCAAGGGAAATAGGGATTGATTTTTATATAATAGACTAGCTGACCCGACAGACGTTGTCCTGTCGTTTAGTATAAAAAAATAAAATTCATCAAAATCGGTTTAGCATTTTTTTCTTTCATAAGAACCTTCTCCTGACAATAGCGCTCACAACAAAAAAAGAATTATCGAAATATGTGTAAAAGTTTAAGTGTGATGCCGTGACCAAGGGAAATAGGGATTGATTTTTATATAATAGACTAGCTGACCCGACAGACGTTGTCCTGTCGTTTAGTATAAAAAAATAAAATTCATCAAAATCGGTTTAGCATTTTTTTCTTTCATAAGAACCTTCTCCTGACAATAGCGCTCACAACAAAAAAAGAATTATCGAAATATGTGTAAAAGTTTAAGTGTGATGCCGTGACCAAGGGAAATAGGGATTGATTTTTATATAATAGACTAGCTGACCCGACAGACGTTGTCCTGTCGTTTAGTATAAAAAAATAAAATTCATCAAAATCGGTTTAGCATTTTTTTCTTTCATAAGAACCTTCTCCTGACAATAGCAAACACAACAAAAAAAGAATTATCGAAATCGGTCCAGCCGTTCACGCGTGATGTCGTGACAACGGAAAACGTTTCATTTTTATATACAGGGTTACAGAAAAAGTCGTGCTAGATCCGTTGAGGGCGTGGAGTACCCATCATTTCTGACTTATTTCACTATGAAACACCCTACCCTAAACTTAACCCTTTTTGAGATATTCGACTTTTAATTTTTTCATTGAAAATTGCCGATATTTAAGCTACTAAATTTATTTTTGTTTATTTTGTGTGTCTTATTATTATTATTATTGCATTTTGACATGCGTAATAAGATGCTTAAAGACGCCAATCATTAAAATAGTACATTAGTTAATTGAATAGACCGTAGCAGACAAGTGAAAGTTAAGAAATAAAAAAATAAATTAGAAAGTTTATTTTTCTCTAAGGGATATCTAAAAAAAACTATATGGCAATTGTTCGGCAGATGTTTTTTAAAATATCTACGTTTCATCAGCTATCTAACGACGTATAACAATCTAGGGATTGTATTACATTTCGTGGAAAAAAGGGACGCTCCAGTAGTAGTAGTAGTTCTAACGGTACCGCGCCTATTGTCCTTCAAGTTAAGACGCACCGTGCGAGCGAGACAAGTGACGATTTATGTAGGTGCGAATGAAAGAAAAAATGTGTAGAGACCGGTTAGGGCTGTGAATACAACAAGGGGTATTGTTTTGGTTGTCAGTCAGTCTGCTTTTGTGCTTCGTACATAGTAGATGTGACATTGTATTGCTCTTTTTCTCGACTTGGCTGTGATTCTGGACTGTTTCTTCTGATTTGTGACTACTGTGCTTGTTAACCGGACTCTGATTTGTACCTGCGATACGGAAGTGTTGAAGATGACGTCCTACACACCTGAAGAATATGCTGATATGCTTATTTGTTACGGATACTGCAATTGTGTGTCTGCGCAAGCTCGCAACGAATACATAACTCGCTACCCCGGTCGTCGAGTGCCGGATGTGGCCGTTTTTGACAGAGTTTATCGAAGACTTCGTGAAACTGGCTCTGTTTTGAGACGAAATACAGACATGGGAAGACCACGAATTGACGACGAAGAACAGGACAATGAGATAGTGCAACGCTTTCGAGCGGATCCGACTACTTCCACTAATATTGTTGCCCGTGATCTGGGACTTTCGCAATGGAGAGTGTGGTTTACCGTGCACACTGCTGGCCTATACCCATACCATTATACGCCGGTACACGTTATTGAAGAAGGAGACCCCGCGAGGAGAATGGACTTTTGCAGATTTATGCTAAATGCTGATGTGGAAGACCCAGATTTTCTAAGAAATATCTTGTGGACGGATGAGTCCAAATTTGATAAAGATGGCATAACTAACTATCACAACGCCCATTACTGGGCCCCAAAAGAACTAAGGAATCCCAATAAGAAAAGAGTGAAGGGGTCCCAACGTAGATTCAGCGTGAATGTGTGGATGGGCATTATCTCCAATCATTTGATTGGACCTTACTTTCTCCCGGATAATTTAAATGGGGAAAGCTACGAAAATTTCCTGAGAGCAGACTTGAGTGATTTGCTGGATGATCTGCCACTCAACCTGATCAGGGACATGTGGTTCCAACACGATGGCTGCCCTGCCCATTTCAGAAGAAGTGTCAGAGACTGGCTGGACACAAATTATCCAAACAAATGGATAGGACGAGGTGGGCCGTTGCCATGGCCAGCAAGAAGTCCGGACATTACCCCCATGGATTTTCATGTGTGGGGGTGCATGAAAAGTCTAGTATACAGCGAGCCGAATCCAGTTTCGTCTGTGGAAGACTTAAGACAAAGGATTGTGGATGCAGCTAACAAAATGAGGACCACATTGACCACTGGAGTAGTGAAGACTGGTCTCCGTAGAAGAATGCGACAATGTATCAGAAATAGAGGCGGCCATGTTGAACATGAACTGTAAACAAGAAAAAGTTGTGTGAAAAGCTTTAATAAATAACATTTCATGCTTACCTATTGTTTTATTTTATTTTTTAGGGCTAAGTATAAATTTTCTTCTCCACTGTCGCCTATGAAACTAATTTTTTTTATAATGTATTTGAATAAAACACTTGATTATTATACCTCGTTAGATAGCTGATGAAACGTAGATATTTTAAAAAACATCTGCCGAACAATTGCCATATAGTTTTTTTTAGATATCCCTTAGAGAAAAATAAACTTTCTAATTTATTTTTTTATTTCTTAACTTTCACTTGTCTGCTACGGTCTATTCAATTAACTAATGTACTATTTTAATGATTGACGTCTTTAAGCATCTTATTACGCATGTCAAAATGCAATAATAATAATAATAAGACACACAAAATAAACAAAAATAAATTTAGTAGCTTAAATATCGGCAATTTTCAATGAAAAAATTAAAAGTCGAATATCTCAAAAAGGGTTAAGTTTAGGGTAGGGTGTTTCATAGTGAAATAAGTCAGAAATGATGGGTACTCCACGCCCTCAACGGATCTAGCACGACTTTTTCTGTAACCCTGTATAAGAAGACTAGCTGACCCGGCGAACTTCGTACCGCCTTAGCATAAATTTTCTTAATATTTTTTCCGTAAGAACCTTCTCCTGACAATAGCAAACACAACAAAAAAAGAATTATCGAAATCGGTCCAGCCGTTCACGCGTGATGTCGTGACAACGGAAAACGTTTCATTTTTAGGGTTCCGTACCCAAAGGGTAAAAACGGGACCCTATTACTGAGACTTCGCTGTCTGTCTGTCTGTCTGTCTGTCTGTCTGTCTGTCTGTCTGTCTGTCCGTCCGTCCGTCCGTCTGTCACCAGGCTGTATCTCATGAACCGTAATAGCTAGACGGTTGAAATTTTCACAGAAGATGTATTTCGGTTGCCGCTACAACAACAAATACTAAAAACAAAATAAAACAAATATTTAAGAGGGGCTCCCATACAACAAACGTGTTTCAAAAACTACAAGGGAATCGAGTAGGTCGTGGAATTCAAAATGGCCGCCCTGTCTGTCAAATATACC
The DNA here is from genome assembly GCA_958496205.1 of Idaea biselata. Classification (NCBI taxonomy): domain Eukaryota; kingdom Metazoa; phylum Arthropoda; class Insecta; order Lepidoptera; family Geometridae; genus Idaea; species Idaea biselata. Next base: position 20,417,514 of record OY292395.1, on the reverse strand, counting down.
AGTCTGCCTTCACTTACCAAAGAGTTTCTTATAAGTTTCAGATTTTCTTTGTGCCAAAGTTTTTTTTTTCTTTTTTTTTTGAGTAGTGTGGTCGTATGAAGGGAGTAAGGATCGAAGCTAAATATTTCACATTTTATTATCAAATTTAAAAATTGGATGTAAATCATTTTAGGGTTCCGTACCCAAATGTCATAGTGGTACGGAACCCTACGTGCGCGAGTGTCGCACTTGCCCGGTTTTTATATATAATAAGAAGATAGATAGATAAGAAGATTAAATGTGAAGTCGGGCAGTTATACTGGGTAGGTCGAGTTGATACGTTTACGTTCCGTTTACGAGTTGATACGTGTGCTACGACCTTAAGTAGGTAGGTACTTCAGAACCATACTGAAACAATGCGCCTCGAATTACTAAATAATTAATTTTATGTCGTTAAATGACTTTGGAGAAAATTCGGATTTCGCGAAATCACGGCTCATAAGACAAAAGGAACATTTTGTCTTATTAGCCGCTGTTTTACTAAGGCGACATCATAGTCATTGTCTAATTAATTATCTATGTTTCCGCGGTTTCATTAGAATTTTTGCGAAAAGTCAGCTTATCTGGGGGCACGGCAGTGCCCTCGCCAAGTTGAGCAAAAAAGCGGCACTTACGACCCTATGACAGAACGTCCCTTAAGTAGGGACTGAGTAAAATAACCGACTTGAAAAAACATGGATCTTACAACTTTTTACGGTAGAAGAACTGGAATTGCGAGACTTGCTTTTATTACCTACAAACAAGCCTACAAGCATATCCAGTGAAAGGCTCCCGTGGCGTCTTACTGCCTAACTCCTCTAAGAGGAGGCTTTTGTCCTGCTGTGAGACAAATTAAAGGGCTAATTAATATGTATTTATTTATTTATATAATGTATTAAAATAATAGCTACTTACCGACATGAAATATGGAGGGTGTATTCCTTGTGATGTATGGGTTTCCACAAGCGAGGTGTTATCATTATCAACCAATAAGTCCATTTCTTTGGTACCTATTCACTAAGAAGGTTTTAAAATTGTGAAACACCTACTTACACGGGTAAAACCGCGAGACAACGCTAGTAAAACATTGCCGATTTAGTTTTACAAATTAAAAATATCGTAGTAAGCATTCAAGTACGTAGGTACCTCTACGATTAACTTCTCATTGATGGCACTTCGCTTGAAGCTCAATCGAATGTACAGCGATAGGCTTTTACGCGAGCTTGTAGGCACGTTGTATATCCACATTACAAACAATAAAAGATAAGCGCCCGATAGAGGATAGTTACAAGTCGATTCCATGCGAATGAGTTACAGACTATGTGCTGACAACTTCTGTTAGAGCGGTAGCTGGCTGACGACTTTTGATCGGCCGATATTTCCAATCCTACTAATGTTATAATGGTGAAAGTTTGGGTTTGTGTTTGTGGCTCTTGTTGAAAAAACTACCGTAGCGAATGCGATGAAACTCGGTTTGTAAGCCGGAGACCTGAAATAACAAATAGGGTATTTCTTATCCGGATATTTTCACGGAATGGGGACTTACGCGAGTAAAACCACCGGGCTCTAGATCTTCTAAATAATATTAAGCAACGTTTCTGTTTTAGTTAATTATTTTCTAGATAAATTACCCGTTTTTGCAAACAAAACACGAAAAGCCGCTGCTGCGATGACAAAATTTTATAATATGAAATAAGCGCTGCGGGCGCTAAGATGGAAGTCGATGAATGACAATTAAAACGTCAAAATCATTATCGAGTTTGTGGTAGCGTTACGGCAATGGCTGTTTACAACTGTCTTCCTTCTGATGTCATATCTATTAAGGTTGAGATTAATGATTTATTCATATGATCTTTCTGGAAGAAATTAATGGACTAGACTCACGCGGTGTCGACCGAACATAAGGCAATTGAAACCTCGTGAGTTTCTTGTGTCTTTTTCTCATTGGGAGGTCGCGTTCCGAATACATGGTAAACTGCTGACGATTCAAAATTATTAATGATGTGAATTTCTTATTGAATAAATGAATTTAATTTAGGTAATTGAGTTCATAATAAGCAGTCCGGCTTTTTCATTGCTATGCTCTTCACGGCACTAATACGTTTTAAAAGCAGGGCAGCTTAGGCCCTGATAAGCCATTATCATAATTAAGACAATTCAAAATGGTTGGTAATTTGACAAGCCAGGAAAAAAGGATCTTCAATTCATACAATAGTTTTGTTTTGTCAAGTTTTTTTACCTATAGCAGAAGGTACTATTTAATAATAATACGCTATGAAAACCCGGGAAAATGTAACAAATCGTACAATCGGTCGATAATTAAATCGGTGTCCTGCGCTCAGTTGCGTTCGATGTGATGTACATACCTACTTACGGACAAGGTTGGCGTAGGTCTATCTATTCGTAACCGAACGTCGCGACGCTCGGCCGTACCGCACTCTCAATAAAAACTCCTATTTAATACCTTTACAAATACGTAAAATAACTGAAGTTTACATTGATATGTGCCAGATTAGTTCGTAAGTTCTGATTAAACAATATTTTTATCTCGGTAAAAAAATCTATGTGTAAACAGTAAAATTTGCCGGTTCGAACGTTTTACTATGTAAACAAATAGTTATTTTGTAGGTAAGAGAAAAAATAACAGCATCGGTTCTATAAACTTTTTACTGTGTTTGAATAAATAGAAATTGAACTTATGAAAAATAGGGGACGGTGATTTGGTGAACTCTACAACTCTACATCTTGTGACACGTAAGTTATTTTTAAATCTTATTTTTTAACTTGCTTAGTGCAAGGTTCTATTTATAATTTATTAAAAGTGTTAGCTTGCACTTATTAGGGAATATTCCACGATCCTCGCACTGAAAATAAAAAGGGGCCTTTTTCCCCGTTTTAAGCTCCTGCGTAGCTTGGATGCACCGTCTTGGTGATTCGTAGGTCGTTGATTCACATCATAAATTAAAATAACTTACTAAACTAATTACTAATAGCTTTAGAATTTTGAAAAAAAAAACAGTTTTTTTTCCTACCCTGTATCCCGATTGTAACATACAAATTGACTTTTATATTAATAGGTATTAGGATTTATGTTAGTTTTGTAAAGTCAATCAAGGATTAGATATTATAGGGATATGTTTTTAAGGAAAAAATGCATCATTAAAAATCCTCCCGTAGCGGGGTACGAACCCTTGCCCTTCATTTACCGGGCGAGTCCTCTAACAGTACAAGTAATTCTACAGGCAATACCTTGTTTAATAAGGTTTTTGAATTATGAAATTCAACTTATTTTTCGGTTTTAATCGAGTTGCTTTTATTATTTTTAGATTTTTTTTAATTTTTATAAAAATAAACTAAATACAAAATATATACATTGCTACAAAACCTACAAACAAAATTCTATCTAAGGAATAAACTTATGTAAAATTAAATCTGTAGGTCCTATTTTTTAATGCCCATGCTATTGTGGACTTTATACAATACCTTCTGATCACACATATAGACTGAGATGGTGTACTTTAATTATCTAGAAAAAAAAACCTAGAAAGGTAAGGTACCTAAATAAGGTAGGTACGGTAGGTATATTATGGATAATAATAATAGTACATTTGTAACCTGTAAATGTAATATCTCAACTTGAGAGATGGTATGAAATGTGAGGTGTAATATAGATAGCACAAAGATCTCTCATTAATTAGGTTTCTCTCAATAATAAGGTTTCTGACATTTCCATGCAGAAAGCTTCAAAACCCGATAATAAGCTTCAGTTACATGAAATCTACAGGAGCGTGCCTACTTATTTAGTCAAAGGTTACCAAAAGCAATCAAGCTCTTAATAAAATATGTACCTATCTACCAATATACCCCCCAAAGATTTTCTTCGAAACTTATTTAATAAAACTTTGAAATTTTTCTATCAGTGAATAGATTACCTACGAAAATACAACCTGCTTATTAAGTAGCTGCCCGCCCGATATAAAATTTTGTTGGAAACAAAATTTACCTGTGGGCTAAAGAGCTTAAATGCTTTCTTAAGGTTATGTTGAGTGATGCTGATGACCGATTTTCGTTTGTCTGTACCGCAGTTTGGAAAAAAAACTTGAAATTATTAAAAAAAATCGTGATTTGGATTTTGAACTTAAAACCCTATCTACCATGATGACTGCCAAATAACTCTTAAATAACTGCTTTATTTTTTCCGTCGTGAGTTTATAAAATTTTAATATTATTCCTTTGAAATGTTCTATATTTACTTAAAGTTATAACATTAAAAATCAGCTAAAAACATGCCGTGGAATCAAATGTAATAATAATACAAAGCAAAAAAACTGTTTTACAAATCGGCCCAGCCGTTTCGAAAAATTATGACAGACAAAAAATAATTATCCTGGCAAAAATTTAAATCTTTCTGCGTCGCAGTCGGGGGTTGGCCAGACGCGCTACAGAGGCCGTCAAAACCATTAGGGCCTCTACTTCAATTCTACGAACGATAAAACGAAACGTCATTTATCCGTCCGAACTTTTTATTTTCTGACGGTTTTGAAGGACGGATGACCGATTTTCTTTCTTGTGTTCGTTCGTTCGTAGAATTAAAGTAGGTACCCCCTCACGTAAACTGTGTCACTACCTACTAGACTGACTAGACAGTCAGTACGTTTACGTAGTCAAGAATGATACGGGTAAGCACTGTTGCGAATAAAATAAACTTTGTAATACTATCAGTACAGTATCTAGTTAAAATACGTTGATTTAGAATAAACAGGTTGCTACTGTATGTTTGTTCAAAGCATTTATGGCGGGCTACAGATCTTGTCTAGATTTTTAATTTAAATTTACGATTTGAGGAAATGTTACTGTATTATTTGATCAAAGGATAAAGGATTTGAAACAGTAGGTATTTATTTATAAATTGCCTATTCTCTTTTGAATTGTATTAGAATTTTACTACATATCAGCTTCTTCTTCTTCTTCAGCATCACGGCTTCTTACAGGGTGTACCTACCTATCTAAGCCGTCTATGAAATGACCAATGGGCCATAGACTATACCTACTAAAATCGATACAAGCGCATGCTTATGATTTTTTCGAAAACGGTTAAGCGAATGTTGTTGCTAATTTTGAAAGAAACCAGTAAAATTTCACCAATTCAAATGCATTAGCGATATTTTGCAAAATAAATTATTAAATAGCTGAGACTGTCCCTATCTACTTGAGACAATTTAATTTTGCATAAGATGCCGTCTATATGAAACGACATCATCGTGGTAATTTATTTATCGTCGCAAGAACGTCAATCTAAGTAAATATGGAACCCCTTACATTTATTACTAAGTAGGTAACATTAACGTGAACGTACTAAAACAGTTAACAGTCGTTGGGTCAAGTTAGAGGCATTAGGGCTACCTGAAAACTCTAACACCGGGTGAGCCACACAACTTTACGAAAAGAAAAGAAAGCATTAACGTGTACTAAGTATAGGTATAGGTACGTTCAAAATGTTGTAAAACCTTATTAAAAGGATGGTCTCCATTCTCTTTCTCCATACAAACGTAGTTTAAATTTTCCTCCCTGAATAAAGACATTAGAGCAAATATGTTTATGCCATAAAACCTACATCTGTCATGAGAATACATCTACCTTTTTTATTTATTTTTATTTTCTAATTAAAATAATAATAAAAAATAAAAAAAATAATAAAATGAAAAAAATAAAAAGGTAGATGCATAGTCATGACAGATATAAGTTTTATGGCATAAACATATTTGCTCTAATGTCTTTATCCAGGGAGAAAAATGTAAACTACGTTTGTATGGAGAAAGAGAATGGAGACTATCCTCTTAAGTAGGTAATCCGAAAATTATGTTCTAGAGTTGTAGGTTGTTGATAACAAAATAACTTTACCTGGAGGTTTCTAACTTTAGTTTGTATATATTACTCCGCTAACTTCTTTTTAATTTAGAGCGGTGTTGGTTTAGTGGTAGATACCCCGGCTTTCGTTCTGAGAGTCGTGGGTTCGAATCCAGACCGACCGCGCACCAATGTCTTTCTCTTTAAGAAAAAGGTATGTATGTGCGCTAATAACATCGCTCTTACGGTGAAGGAAAAACATCGTGAGGAAACCAACATGTCCTAGGACTCACCACGGTCCGAAGACATGGGATATTCAGTGTTTTCTATGTATCATATGTATGTATTTACAAAAAAAAAAGCATAGTATGTAGTATATCCGTTGTCTAGTACCCATAGTACAAGCCTAGTGCTTAGTTTGGGACTAGATTGCGCTGTGTGTAACGTCGTGCAATATTTATATATTTATTTAAATCTGAAAGTTTGTTTGTATATTTGTTTGTTTGATAGTACCTATATTTGTTTAATTATGCCTTATTGAATTAACTTTATAACGGATTTTGACACAATTTTCGCTGTCGTTTAGATAGTTTTATTCGGAAGATTTGTAGGTAAGTATAGTAATAAGTGTATATGTTACAGTCAAACTCATAACCAGTCAAAACCACTTTTGACTGCAAAAAATAGGCAAAAGTGGTTTTGACCGATGCCCTTAGTTAAAAACGTTTTTGACTGATTTTCGCAGTCAAAAGTGGTTTTAACTAAGGGCATCGGTCAAAACTACATTTAACTGCAGAAAAACAGTCAAAAGTGGTTTTGACTGATTTAAAATTTAGATTGTCGGTCAAAACTCATAAAAAGTTGAGGTGGCTAGTGAAAATTACATTGTATTAACAATATCATCAAAATAGTGTTATGAAACAATTTTAAAGTTTACGTGGTTTGAAATTCCATGATTCCAGGTCTAATGATAGTTTTAGAGACCTGAAGGGGCTTCAGTTTAACCGGCATTTTAGGGTCACTGATGACACCAGTTACCTCTCGTCACTTAGCCCAAGCTGCCGAAATGAGGGCCTTGACGCCGCAATCGATGTCGCCGGACGCATGAAGCACAGATCCCAAGTACTTAAACTGGTCTGTCCGTTCGACCATGTAACCGTCTACGCAGACAGGTGTGGGATCTGTGGTATTGCTAGCCAAGTATTCGGTCTTTGCTACGTTGACTTGCAAACTGCCGCCGTTCTCAAGCGACTCTTTCCACGCATTCACACGTCTTCCAAGCCGTCTCTTATCTGAATCCGCTAGCGCACTATCATCAGCATACGTGAGCATTTACGGAGGCTGCTCGTGTGCGTTTCGGATGATTACGGACAGTGCGTCCAGTATTACGCTAAACAGGAACGGACTGAGAACGGATCCTTGGTGGACTCCGACTGTAATGGGGAAAGATTTAGTGTCACCAACAGCAGTTCGCACCATAGAATCGGAATTTCGGTACATGGCTCTGATGGTTTCAATATAAGTTTCTGGTACCCCTTTGGACCGCAGCGCCTACCAGATCATCATGCGAGGGACACAGTCGAAGGCCTTCTGCAAGTCCAGGAGTCAAATATACGCTCGTAGAGCTTCATGGTGTTCGACCTGACCTTTATACCATGATAACTTCCACACTCCTGCACAGATCCTTGGCCCTTGAACACTGGAGTAATGACACTTAGCCTCCATTGGGCAGGGATCCTGCCAGTCTTGAGTACGGTTAAAAAGGTTGGTTAAGATGCCCACACCACGAGAACCTATCGCTTTCCACTGTGGCAATCTTCTATCAAAACCTACGTTTCATAGTAGATTTGGCTAATTTTGACTTTTACGGGAGCGACTGCCGTCTGACCTCCCAACCCCGAAGGAAAAGTCTGAGCCAGAGCCTCGTCCGTTCATCAGCAGGTGCACCAAGATAGCAGGTGAGGTTGGCTTGGGTCCAACGATCTTAGTAAACCTCATACAGACCCTAAGTTACCTACCTAATAACCTACCGTCATAATAACATGTTATCATTATCTTAAAATAATGCCGATAGAATTTCAAAGTACGTAAACTTTAAACTTTAAAATTGTTTCATAACACTATTTTGATGATTTTCCTGTAATTTTCTCTAGCCACCTCTACTTTTTATGAGTTTTGACTGACAATCTAAATTTTAAATCAGTCAAAACCACTTATGACTGTTTTTCTGCAGTTAAAAGTAGTTTTGACCGATGCCCATAGTTAAAACCACTTTTGACTGCGAAAATCAGTCAAAAACGTTTTTAACTGAGGGCATCGGTCAAAACTACTTTTAACTGCAGAAAAACAGTCATAAGTGGTTTTGACTGATTTAAAATTTAGATTGTCAGTCTTTTGCCTATTTTTTGCAGTCAAAAGTGGTTTTGACTGGTTATGAGTTTTGACTGTAACATATACACCGGGCGAAGCTGGGATGAGTCGCTAGTTGAAAAACTAATTTATTTTCGAATTTTACTTGCCGGATGTTCGACATTCCCAGAGGAAAATTGGAAGGAAATTGTTTTTATGTTCCCTTAGGAAACATAAAAACATTTTATTAGGTACCTAATCTACAATAGCCGCAGCGGTTTTACTTTATATTTAATTTAATTCCTATTCTTCTTCTTCTTTTCATAAAGTACTGAGTCATGGTTGTGGCTCAGCTAGTGTTACAGTTTTCAGATCGCCCTAAGGCAACTGCACTTAACGACTGCTATCTATCAGAGATAACAACCGATACCAACTGCTTAAAGTGCCTTCCGGAGTACAAAGAAGCTCGAGAAAATGTTTTTTCCCCACAAACGTTATTGTAAGCTTAGTCGCTTACCACGGGGCTAGATGGCGCTGTGTGTTGTTCAGAGAATTTATTTATTTATTTATCAGTCATCCATCTAAGTAATGACGGCAACAAGCGTTGCTTAACCCGCAAGACTATTTAAGACCGGCTGGCGCAGCTAGGCCCATTTGCTTCTCCACCTGTTAAACACCTGTTAATAACTGAGGTTAATAATAACAAAAAACACAGGTGGATTATATAAAGTAGTTATCAATTTAAACTGGTTGCAACGTCACTGTATCTGATAATTATAACATAAACATTGGAGATTTAAATTATGTAAAACGACTATCACAATCTGATCATAATAATGGTAATAGAATACGAACCACAAAAGCATAATTAATGTTAATGGATTTATCTACAAATTTTGTGTTTAATATTTCATTATTGTCGTGTTTATATTTTGTTCATTTTGTGTTTTGTATTAAATATTGTTCGGAACAGATTCTAATGAAACCGTCAGAGTACCATCAACTTTTAAAACATTCAAAGGCAAGGCAGTTCATAAGCAGCCTACGTATGTTGTATTGTTTGCTTTCATTAAAGGCATAATCTCGGTTTAAAATCGGCATTTTAAATACCTACTAGACGTTTCGAGGATTTTCTAATGCTTCTTGGTCGCAGGTAGATATGTTTTTAGCAATGTTCATTCAATGTTGTTTATGGTACGAATTAATAGCAGTTTAAAACAAGGCAGTTTAGGTCTAAGATATAAGCCGTGATTAACGCGCAAGCCCGTTGCAATTGTCGTAAGTGTATCTAGGTATCCGTTGAAAGTTAGGTAGGTTGAAATGTAAAATATTAGCGACAAACATAACGGTTGATCGAAGAAACGCTAAAATACAGGTTGTTAGCATTTCTTTGATCAACGTTATTAATATCGTTGTTATTAATAAGGTCTTTGAAAATAACTAGAAGATAAACTTTCGGGAACTGCGGGACGCTGTTAAAACTCCTAATTAGTAAGCAGAACAAATAATTAACAAATTTTGTTACTTACAAAATAAATGTTTGTTGAATTATTTGCCTGCTTAGGGCATAAACATTTTCGCATTTGTAGCTAGATAAGGTAGGTATTGGACAGCTATTATAGGGACTACTAGCTACTAGGCAGTTAAGAGGAGTATATACGCCAACGACCTTGAAACTAAAAATCCCTGTCGGGCTCATCGAAAATTGTTGATTATTTCATGACGGAATGTCGTAGATTTTTTTTGTGCACAGATTGTAGGTAACATTGTTTCCTACATTTTGGTGTAGTTTTAAGACAAGAACCTCCTATTGGTGCAAAGCCTATCCAAATTTTAGACAAAAAATGTCTGATTTGGCTAAAATGTAGATAGGCTTCAATACGTTTCGACATATTTGTATGGAAAATGCACTAAAATATCGGAAATAATGTCGCCTACAATCTGTACACAAAAAAAAGTTCTAAGACATTCCGTCATGAAATAATCAACAATTTTCGATGCGCCCGACATGGATTTTCAGTTTTTCAGAATAGGGGCCTTAAAGCTAGCGAGCTAGCGTACGAGTCTCCTGCTGAGTAGCTCTACTTAAGAGCCCTATAGCTGCTAAACTGAAAATCCATGTCGGGTTCATCAAAAATTGTTGATTATTTCATGACGGAATGTTGTTGAACTTTTTTTTGTGTACGGATTGTAATCGACATTGTTTCCGACATTTTAGTGCAGTTTCCCGACAAATATGTCGAAACGTATTGAAGCCTATCGACATTTTAGAAAAATCAGACATTTTTGGTTTAAAATTTGGATAGGCTTTGCACCAATAGGAGGTTTTTATCTTAAAACTGCACCAAAATGTAGGAATCAATGTCACCTACAATCCATACACAAAGAAATGTTCTACGACATTCCGTCATGAAATAATTAACAATTTTCGATGAGCCCGACAGGGATTTTGAGTTTAGCTTGTATATACCTCTTAAGTAGTAGCTCTCACTGTTCGAACGTAACCTACGAGTATATCTCGTAAAGTATTGTGTCAGCTAAGGCGAGCCGAGTGACTACCAGTAGCTGTCTACTGGCTAGGCAGCAGCTCGAACGCTAGCTTGCACTAACTAGAAACAAGCCATTAGAAATAGGTAGATACTTAATTAGTGCTTAAAAAGACAGACTCTATTTAGATGCCTAGCTCGTAGGTACCTCCTTTATAATTTTAGCAGCAACCTTGTCAAAAGCAACATTCATTAACTAAGGTGTTCGACATAAACTTTGGACTAGCTAGTGCAAAGATTTTTAACGCAAAATTAATCATAGGTATGTAACTGCCCTCTCTCTAGATAGAGTTAGAAGTTTAATATTTTTGATAAGTAAGGTTCAAATTGGGTTGGTTTGTTGAATTAGTAACCACTGAGGATGCAGAGAAGGTACTTTATTACTTACCCACGTCCCTAACTGCGGCATTTCTATTCGCAAACACAATTTATTGTGAAATGTAAATAAGCTACCGTTTTCTGTCACGATATCTGACCATCACGTTTTTCTAAGGAATCCTTTGGATAGAGAAATGTTGTGAAGGAACGTGCCTGTTATTGATAAACAGGATTTTTGTAAGCATGCAGTTTTTATGTTTTAAAATAATACATCTTTTATCAATTATCATTAGGTAGGTGCTCCTACTCGCAGGTAGGTACTTGTAAAGTTCAAAGATCTGACTGACTCATTAACTGATATTTGAACGCACAGCCTAAACCGCTGGTCGTATAGAAAAGCAAATAAAATTAGAGATAGGTTTTTTTGAAATTCCTGCGCATCTACTTATTCCGGGACTAAAACCGTGTTCCAATCGCTGTCTTTTTACTTCTCATTTCTTATTTGCGTTAGGAACGCAGCAGTGAAGCGTGCTATTTTACAATAAACTCTTAAGCCTTTAGATTATTGATAACTACCTATGAAAGTAATTCAGGTTGTGTGTTTTCACGCCTAAATAACTGAAGCAATTTAAATGAATTTTATTCGATCTTGTATCTGGGTTTTATCATGAGACACTCAGGGGTGTTTTCTCCTCAACCAGCTGCAGTAGTAGTAACTTTACATTTGACTAAAAATGTAAAGTTACGAAAACCGCGCTTCCTATTTGAAATAGATACCTATAGATACCTAGTTGGTCCGCATCAAGAGCTGTGTAAACATTATTTTGTTAAGGTAGGTAGGTAGGAATACGATCGCAATATTTGGCCTTTAGCTGTCATTAGAGGCAGTGGTCACCGTTGCGTTGTATGAGCTTTATGTTTCGGATGATTTTGCTACATTTTTTTTGTCGTTTTGAGTACCTACCTACCTACTTTAATTAAGGTAAACTATCAAATATCCCTCAGGGTCTCGTGTAATGTACTCTATACTCTACCTTTTAGATGTGGGCATCAGTTTTACCCATTCTCGATCTCGTGGGAATATCGGGACAAAAGATAGGCCCTTGTGTTTATCCGGGACTCTTAGATGTGTAAATATACTTTTTATTTCCTACCTTTTCAAAGTTGGTATATAAGAATGAAACCCAAAAATTTATTTAAAACTAGGTAAAAAACAACTGTCTAGCTATCACGCATAGTTTATGAGATGCAGCCTGGTAACCATAGAGTTATTATTATGTACAGTATCGATGCTGGTAACAGACAGATGGACGGTATAGAGACTAAGTAAAATACGGATATAGATTTAGATAAGGAACCCTAATAACGAGGAAATTGTTTGTTTGCGTCTAAACCGATTGATCTCGATTCACTAAAATGATAGCTTATTTTCCGCCGACGGATTACGCTGAAATCCAATGGACAAGAGAAAATAAGAACCCACATTATAATTCATCGGAGTATACTATAATGAGTAGGTTAGGTAGGTACCTATCTGTTATCAAAGACAACCATTGAACTTATCAAAACATTAATATTAAACATTGAATCTCTCACTGTTTCAATAAATTATTTTCGGACATCACGATTGCGGTTATCACTCAAGTTTGTTCTGATAATGTAACACTGATAGTTTCGTAGTGATACCCTCGAAATGTGTAATGTTAACCTTTGACGGTAAATCAGAGTGGCCCTTAACCTGAAGCTTTAATTAAATAGTTAGATAGCAATATCTTTATAGATAGGTTTAGAATTTCCCTATCAAGGGGACTATAGACTACTCGTGACTCTCCATACAATGAACTAATAATTAAAAAATCCGACTTCAAAAAAGCAAAATATACCTTCATACCTACAGTGCCACCGAATTACGTAGGTACTACGTAGGAAGTCGGGGGCCAAACTACAATCTGGACTGTCGAATTGAGAACCTCTTCTTTGATGAAAGGAATTTTCTTTCTTCATTTCTTCTTTGCAAAGAAAGACCACCTTTTCATTCCAAACATTATTCGTTTCCGGTGATCATTTTATGCGTAAAAACAGACAAGTAAAAAATATTTAACTAATCTTCGTTCTCTATGTGGTAATTAATTAGACACAAGTAAAATTTACAGGAATCGCGGATATAAAATATTAAGGAGTGGAAAAGAGCCTCAAATTATAACTTTTAATGAGCTGGCCTACTTCTTGTTTATTTTAAATTATTTAAAAAGTTGATTTGGAATTTCTTTCATTTTGTGTTTTAAGTAATATAGGTACCTACCTACCTAGTATATGTAGGTATCTTTAATGAAATCAATGGAAATTTGTCGTGATTTATAAATATTTCAGCATATTTCCTTGTTTTTAACTGAAACTGAGAACAGGAAAAGGCGCGACTAATACCCTAACCCCTAATCTATCAAAAGCTATTTAAGTATGTATATATAAATTTATATTTTTTAATAAATATTCACGCATAAACAAAATAACCGCACAACGGTAGCAACAACAAACAAAACAAAATTTTAATTAAAATTTCGTAACAATACTCAATGAAGACGTAAACAATAAATTCAGCTACAAATAAGCATTATCAAAGTCACCAAACTTGAAAGTTTGAAATGGATTATGTCATTTCATGAAACAACCTCTTTGATAAGTAGATTCGAGTTGAATGAGTACGAAATTAAAATTAAAATTAAACTTCTGTAAATGTACGCCTACAAGATAGATGGACGGTCGCGAAATATTTGCTAGCATTCTAATTAAATCAATTTGATTACTTGCGACGTCCCTACTCTATTAAAGATGAATGTTTTTTTTTATTAAAAAAAAAAAAGGTTACGTGTGGAGTTTGAGGGTAATTGGGAGTAGAAGCCTAGTTATGCATAAAAGTCTAAGTTAACCCCCTATGATACACTGTAACGGACTTTATTATACGCGCGGAAATATTGTTTATAACACATTTGCTCGTAAAGGGCCTCTTATTTCACCAATTTCAATATCGTAATGTATGTCATTACGTACTTGTGCGTAATCGTAAAGTAAAACGCACGAGTTTCTTTCTAATAAGGTAACACGTACGGTTTATCATGCTCCGTCTAAAACCAACGGTACTTTTTTAAATCTTAAGAAAAAAAAAGCAAAGAAAGCAAATCAAAAAGTTTTTATGTCAGAAAAGTGGTCAATATTTTATGAATAAAATTAACTTTGGGAGATAAAATATAAAAAATAAACATTTAATTCTTTAATTTAATTCATTTTGACAGTAAATTACATCTGTAACAGAAACAAAAAAATATTAATTTACTTTATTAGTAATACTGGCTGTTTTTGTACCGTTGCCTTAAAAAAAAAAAGCACTGATGCCCGCGCATCGCTAATTTGTGAACAAATAAAAATTATTCCGCGCGCTTTTTCTTTTCGCTGTATTGTTTTTATTTGATTTCCTCGCAAATGTGTTATAAAACGTCGTATGACATACGTGCGCTTTGATAATTACAGCCTCTGCTTTCTTGTAGCCCTCGCCTACGGCTCGGGCTAGCAATATCGCCTCGGCTGTAATTTTCAACTTACCGCACTTATATCATAATGTACTATTATAACACATTTGCTCGTAAAGGGCCTCTTATTTCACCAATTTCAATATCGTAATGTATGTCATTACGTACTTGTGCGTAATCGTAAAGTAAAACGCACGAGTTTCTTTCTAATAAGGTAACACGTACGGTTTATCATGCTCCGTCTAAAACCAACGGTACTTTTTTAAATCTTAAGAAAAAAAAAGCAAAGAAAGCAAATCAAAAAGTTTTTATGTCAGAAAAGTGGTCAATATTTTATGAATAAAATTAACTTTGGGAGATAAAATATAAAAAATAAACATTTAATTCTTTAATTTAATTCATTTTGACAGTAAATTACATCTGTAACAGAAACAAAAAAATATTAATTTACTTTAATAGTAATACTGGCTGTTTTTGTACCGTTGCCTTAAAAAAAAAAAGCACTGATGCCCGCGCATCGCTAATTTGTGAACAAATAAAAATTATTCCGCGCGCTTTTTCTTTTAGCTGTATTGTTTTTATTTGATTTCCTCGCAAATGTGTTATAAAACGTCGTATGACATACGTGCGCTTTGATAATTACAGCCTCTGCTTTCTTGTAGCCCTCGCCTACGGCTCGGGCTAGCAATATCGCCTCGGCTGTAATTTTCAACTTACCGCACTTATATCATAATGTACTATTTCCGTTTTTGTCGTTGGAATAAAAGTTTATTGACTATGGTTTATGCTTCAGACATCTGTTGGTTGTTCAACGTTCACTGGTTGTTCAGCATAAGTTACTTAGAAGTAAGAAAGTAGTCGTTTCATCTCCTCTTTACACGAAAACTTTGTAACAGCGTTAGCACCTAATACTTTCTGAATACAAATAGGATAATTCTTAGCTTGTTCACTATGATATTTGGTAACAAACAAGGCTTATATATTATTTTTAATCAAAACTAAAACATATCTAAGTACCTACATAAAATATACAAAAACTAGACAAAAAGGAGACTGAGGCAAGGTGGCTGGGCAAAAAGCCACCAGTCCTGGTATCGCCTGATGCCTCAATAAGACGCACCGACAACTCCCTTACCGAACAGGAAAAAATAGAAGAACATTAGTACAGGGCTCACAACACCCAATAAGCTCAAAACCTGATGGACTGTAACAAAAAGGACAAGAACAGGGGAAAGAAGAATTTGAAATAAAGCAACCATAAACCTTTTACTACTTTCCAAAGACAATTTTAATTTATTTTTTCAAATATGACGGCTTAGGACGAACATGTATGTGCAATATGGAGTTCAAATGTAAGCACCTGCTTCTACATAGGTGCTAAGGCGCTAAAATCAGTCTGTCAGTATAATCGCGATTTATAACGCGAACTCTTTTCTGCTGGAATATAACGTAGGTAGCTAAATATTTAATACCAATATACACAGAGAACAAAGACGTATAATAGGTATAAGGAGTGAATATTTTCTTTCGAAATTGAGTCGTTTGATGTGGTAATCATCCTCCTATAGTACCACCCGCCTATCTTTAGTAAATAGGGCATTCTTAACAGATTAAAGGGAATTGGTTCTAGAATCAACACATTAGCTAATACTGCGAGAAGTGGCGTATTGTGAGAATCGAAGGCTGCTAAGCGTTAGCTATGGAAACATATCTATAAGGGTCTTTGTGAGTTATCAGTGGTGTATTTTATATCATCGATTCGACGAATTCTTTGGTCGTTCGTACAAAATAATAATTGTACATTATAGTACATTTTTTCCTTCGCTTCACATCGGTGTTACAAATCAAAATAAAGTTAGAGTAGTACCTCCTAAGCTTATTGCAATATCGATACCGCTTATTGATAGCAATAAACGCAGCACTGCGTTCGCCCTGAGGACCCATTAATAAGAGAAAGAGGTAATATTAATCTCTGCACCGCTACCACATAGTGAAAAACTGTACTACCTACAATGGGTTTTATAATTGGCTGTATTATTTTGTCTAAAAACTAAATATTAGATCTCTAGTAGGGTCATGTGTTTATTAAGTAGCTGCGACCCGCGGTTTTACCGGCGTAAGTGCAAATTCCGTGAGAATACAAAAGTAGCCTATGTTACTCCTCGATAATGTAGCTTTCTATTGGTGAAAAATTCTTTGAAATTGGTGCAGTACTTTCGGAGCGTATTCGTTACAAACAAATAAATATTTCCTCTTTATAAAATTAGTTTTGATATAGAAATAGATTTGACGTTGGTAGGTACCTATAGGTTATTTATTAGTGTTAGAATAGAATAGAGCCAATCGGTAGTAAGCGGAGGTTTAAGCTTAGGTACATCTAAAACTTCATTTTGATGCCTATCTACGCTTCACGTTATATCTAAGTTGTAAAAGGTTCCATAAAAACTTAAGCACTCAAGTAAAATAAGTTATAATGGTTTTAATCATATTTCCTGAGACGCGACGTTTCCAGCCCATCTTAGGGCGAAAACAAACTTAGGACTTTCGATTGTTCGATATTAAAAATCGCCGAACATTCATTTTGCAGACATGAAAACTAACATATTCAGTTCCATATTTTTATTTTTCCCTTAATCGCGTGATTTTTACTTTTTAATTTTCTTACCTCGACGTTTCGACCATGTTACAACGGTCTTGGTCGCGAGGGGACTTATGATGATTATGAGTTCCAATTGTGTTATTCTAAAAAGTTTATTTTCAGTTTCATTCGCGAGTTTATATCGGGACAAAAATAAGCTCTCTTGTAGAAAAATCAACGCTCCAACTACTAATATAGGTATGGTATGGTAGCTAGTAGGTACCCACAACTATATACCTATCAAGTTTCATCCATCCCAAGTTGTGTTGCGTGAAATAGAGAAGTAAACTAATTAACCTATACTTCGTTTTTTAATTTTAGACTACGATCTGACGTTTTGTTTCTTTGTATTTGACATTTTTTCTTTAGAAAGATGTGTCAAATCATAGTCAACAATTAATAAACGAAGTATACCTACATAAACTATCAATAGAATTTATAGACAAAACAATCGCCGTCAAGCTATACGCCGATCAAAAAATCTTCACTAATCTGCGACCGTCTTTATTGGTATTTCAGTAACATTTCTGTTGTATACGATTGTCATTTTCTTTGACAGCTTGTTTATTTTTAGTACTTGCTTTTCGCGCGAAATGAAGATTAAATCTTCGCACAGAGAGTAAGAGATACGGAACCTTGATTTGTAAATACAAATCGAAGTGCCAAATACCTAAAACAGATTTGAAGATTTCTTCGAACTGAACTTGAATTGAGTGAAAATATTTTATTCAGTTGATAAAAATGGCAAACAGAAGATGTTACTTACCTATTTGATTGAGTGAAGCGATGGAAATGATTAACTGAAATTGGTTTATCTATATCCATAAAATGCTTTGCCTGGACTGACTGACAGGTCACAGCTTAAATCGCTGGTAGTAATGGTAATAATAATAGTAATGAGTAGAGAGTTGAAATTTGGAGAGTGTGTTCTTTATGTGGTGGTAGGCAACCGATAAGAAAGGGGTCGGGGATCGGGACTTAAGCTAGTCCTAATGAAAATACGCGATTAAAACTGAAAAATAAGTTTAGTTTAAAATCTTCAAGTAACATTTCAGAAGCTTTTCTATGTGAATTGACTTTTAGCTATTCATTTGACTTTTCGTTGAAGAAACTCTGTTAGTCTTATTAATAAACGTGGAGTAAGATCGGTGAAGTGAGAAAATACGTGACAAGAACTTTCAAAGTTGACAGACAGAAACAAAAAGTGGTATAATTACTCAAACCTCACTCCACGTTTATTAATAAGGCTATGTAAGTCTTAATATCACGTCAGCAGCAAACCTTCCTTAGTGTAATTTCAATCTTCCCATTGCCCATTAATTAGTATAACCGACAACGTAGTAGGAAACCGGTCGTTAACAGGCTGTTGTGTGTAGTCACCGTTATCAACCACTAATCATAGGAAGGTGTTTGTTTATATCGACACATGACTATTTTAGCCCTATTAATAAACGTGGAGTAAGGTTGGAGTAATATTACCACTGTTTGTTTCTGTCTGTCAACTTTAAAAGTCGTTGTCATGGAAAAAGACAAAAAATATTCTTACTACTCCGATCTTACTCCACGTTTATTAATAAGGCTAGGTATGCCCTAATATCACGTGAGCAGCAAATCGTCCTTAGTGTAACTTCAATCTTCCCATTGCCTACAGCACACATGCAAGAATTTCTTTATACCTACAGCAAGGTGTGGGTCTTCAAATTTCTTTTTTATTGTTTTTTTTTGGCAAATTGCGATAGTCTAGCTATAGAGAACAAACATATTCTACACTAGCTGCGTCCCGCGGTTCCACCCACGTTAGTTCCCGTGGGAATATCGGAATCAAAAGTAACCTATGTTACTCAGGGTGAATGTAGCTTTGTAATGGTGAAATAATTTTTGAAATCGGTCTAGTAGTTTTTGAGTTTATTCATAACAAACACACAGCTACACAAATACACACAAAAATACAGCTCTTTCCTCTTTATAATATTAGTATAGAGTATAGATAGGTACTTCCTTAAAATACTTACCTATATACCATATATGAGTATATACGGTTATATGCGTATATGCGTATAACCGTATATGCGGTTGAAGTCGGTATTTACAAATTAGACAAGCGTAGCGTTACAATATGGTAGAATATATTTTCCCTCCCTACGATAATCCTCTTTTCGTATTTGCCATTGTATTGGTATTATTTTGATACCTACCTAACTATCTAAAATGGATAAAATGTTTTGTTATCCATATCTATACTATCTATATTTACTAATATTTTTAAAAAGGAAAGATTTGTATTTTTATGTGTACTATGTGTGTCTGTATGTTTGTAACGAATTCAAAAATTCACCATTAGAAAGCTACATTCACCCTGAGTAACATAGGCTACTTTTGATCCCGATATTCCCACGGGATCGGGACTTACGTGGGTGAAACCGCGGGACGCTGCTAGTCGTACGTAAATGTTCAAAGTAACTGAGTGTCTACTGTAATTGGATATGAATGTGCAATAAGTAACATATTGTTAAATATTAATAACAGGCCCGTTAGCCGCAACAAAAAAAAAATATCTCTACTAAAAAGAAATATAGCTTTCACCTTGATATCTCAAGAATATAAAACCGGTCAAGTGTGAGTCGGCCTCGCGTACGAAGGGTTCCATACCATTGTCACAAAAAATGGTATGGTAGCCCTACTTAAATAATTATCGGTACCTACTTATGTTTTAGCGGCAACAGAAATATATCTGTGAAATTTTAACTGTCTAGCTACCACGGTTAATTAGATTTAGAGCCTGGTGACAGACGGACAGACAGACAGCCAACGAGTCTCAGTAATAGGGTCCTGTTTTAACCCTTTGGGTACGGAACCCTAAACACCGGATCGGACTCAGTGTGAACATGATATATCGTCTCGGATTTCTAGAAATCAATCCTAGGTTCTGAGTGCTATATGGCTCCAGGTTTTAGGTTAAGAAGAATACAATTTTTCTTCTGTTTTCGCAATTTGTATTGGTGTTTATTACTTTTAGCATTTTCAACGCTCAACGTTTTGAGATCTTAACAGGTCCCTTCTTCAGGATTGAAACAATGCTAAAAGTAATAAGCCACACGCGATTAAAACCGAAAAATGTCTCAATTTTCAAACATCTGTTAATACAAAAAAAAAGATGGACACTACGAGTATGCAGCTCAAAGATCTCTTTTTTTTTTGTTTTGTTAGCCCGCTAATTGGTCCCACTGTAGGGTAAGGGCTTCCTCTTTTAAAGGAGTTAGACAGTAAGACGCCACGGAAGCCTATACCTTCTCCAAACCGTGGTGAGTCCTATAGGACCATTATTTACATACACAATTCTCTTTCATGTATTAAACGGTCCCAATGTTAATGAGGTTAAAGAAAAACGTACATTTAATCCTTTGTCCTTCTCCCTTACGATGCCACACACTACAGCCTTGTACTCTAAAAGCTTTTTCGGTATGGCGGTTAAAATTTATAACAAAATTCCTGACATTATTAGAATTATCGATAACAGCTTTTTCTTCAAAAGAGAACTTCATGATTACTTGATGAATAAAACTATATGACAAGATCCAGCATTTTTTGAATCCATTTGACTTAGTTGAGAAACTTACCCTTCATGCAACTATTGTTGAGATCCATATGTAACTATAAGCAAATAAATATATTGAATTGAATAGAATAGAATTGAATTTTGTTATTTTATTCGAATATTAACGTCATAAAGTCATAAGTCATCTTCGCAAAACTTATGGGGGATTCCGAAACCCTTGTTCTGGTTCACTGACCTACTTTCTTCCCACATGAACTAGTTCAGCGGCTCAGTCATCCTAGCCGCTAGCCATCACCCGACTCGGTGACCACTGACCAGTGAACAATCGGTGGCTAGATGACTCGGTGATTTGTACGAAAACTTCCAAGGTACGTTTTAGTTCACTGACCTACTTCCTTCCCACATGAACTAGTTCAGAGGCTCAGTCATCCTAGCCGCTAGCTATCACCCGACTCGGTGACCACAGACTAGTGAGCAATCGGTAGCTCGGTGACTCGGTGATTTGTACGAAAACTTCCCAGGTACGTGCGATTGTTCGATATGCATTAGTAATGCGTATGAGTGTTACTATGTACATACTGTCGTAGAATATTTAATGAAGTCAGTAGTTCGGTATAGTAAAATTTGGATGTCAATATGAGTATGTTGAAAATATGTAGGTTCCATGAGTCACTATATTTTTAGTTCAATTAAAATACTGGCTTAGAAGTAAAATCGTTGTAGGTAGATTGTTCCAAAATCCACGTCTTAGCGGTAAGGCCGCCAACTGTGTTACTTCAGATTTCAATTTTTTATTTTGTTGTAAACCAGTTTATTAGGCGCACTTTGTATAGCCAGCAAAAAAAAATACACTGGCGGTGTGTTAATTATGTTTATTTTAACTAAATACTTAACAAACTCATTTATTTCATGACTTTTCCTTGTTTATTTTATTACTTGAAAAGCGAACAAATAACTTTCCGTTTAATGTCTCTGTCACAATTTAATTTATGACCATGAATTCGATTCTGTCAATTTGATTATACTCGATTTACTGCGACTACGACTGGCCGGCTGTTTGTAATTACGGCTGTACGAAGGTTCTTGCAATAAATAAATAATGCCATTAAAATGTAGTATGAAATACAGCGCGTACCTAAACACTTTTTGATACATTGTACGAATGTACGTCTCATATATCTATATCCTCTTCCTACGCCCACGTAGATACGTGGTCAATCTGATACATAGTCTAGTAAAGACTTGTCTTATAACGATCTAGAGCTAGTCCAATTGAAATTAAGTCAAACTACGATTTAGTCGTACGGCTACCTAATACTTACCACAGTAATAAAACAAGTTGGTTGGTTGGTTGGTCGAATGGTTTTATCTTTTCGCTTTAGTTAAAAGCTATGTTATTTTATTATCATTTTATATAGGTATTATAAATTGTAAATATAACAAAATGTAATAAATCTACACTAATATTATAAGGAGGAAAGATTTGTATTTTTGTGTGTATGTTTGTATTAAATAAACTCAAAAACTACTGCGCCGATTTCAAAAATTCGCTCACTATTAGAGAGCTACATTCACCCTGAGTAATATAGGCTACTTTTGATCCCGATATTCTCACGGGATCAGGACTTATGCTGGTGAAACCGCGGGAAGCAGCTAGTAACTAATGAAATAACGCAATTAGATTAAATATTTAATGGATCCTGCTGGTCTCATAATTCGAAGCATTGATCTAATTCCAAAACAATGAAAGACCGTGAATTTCTTCATTACTAAAATATGAGTAGATGGTAGGTAATACGGACAGACGGACATATTAATATTCACTACCC
Organism: Idaea biselata; assembly: GCA_958496205.1. Lineage (NCBI taxonomy): Eukaryota > Metazoa > Arthropoda > Insecta > Lepidoptera > Geometridae > Idaea > Idaea biselata. The sequence continues at coordinate 20,394,889 of OY292395.1, read as the reverse complement.
TAGATAACAATCATTAAATGAGCTTCGTTTGTGCCAACGAAGCCTTTTAGGAAGGTTTTTCGTATGCATTATTTAACAGATAGATGTCATCTATCTAGCTATTTAACTGTGAAGTATAAATAATATAAGCTATCTGTACTTCTTCTGGATTGCATCTTCATTACTGAAGGTCGTGTCTTTAGCTCAAACTACACGAGGACGCTTACACTTTATCTAACAGCCCACACTTTCAGCACACTATGCACGAATTTCTTTATATAGATGTGTGCTGTAGTACGTGTGGTCTGTTTTAGGTATAGTGTCAGTCTAAGTGTCATCTTGTATTTTGGGCTTATCTTTAAAGGCTATAACCACCTACAACGGAGACTTTGACAAACTATTTCCACACTACTCTATAGTCGGCTACTTCAAAAGCAGTCGATATGGGTAGTCAAGTTAGATTTGTTGAATTTTCCATACCTAATACCAAAATATATTTACAAAATATTATCTTTTAACCTCATTATGGGGTTACTTGGATTAAGATAGTGTTTATCTAAGACTTCTTTCAAAACCTTGTAACAATAATCATCTGAAATCTTTGTACATAAGTATTTCTATATAGGCTATTCTAAGCTTAGATAAACCATGATATTAATCTGAATACTTTCACAATAAGGTCGAAATATCACCTGTAAATTTATTTTGTCGTAGATAGGTATTGAGAAAAAAACAAAACTCGCCCGAATCTCCACCGCCACGGCTTTAGAAAATTAGTCAATTGTACCTCTAAAGGTAGAGACATTTCTAAGACTACTGTAACATCTAAATTAAGATTTAAGGCCCGAAACCCCTGTAATCGATGCTGTCGTTTGCCTGCCAACATCACGAATTGTTAATCTAACTGAAATGTAAACAGCCATGAATATTCAAGTTTAGGCGTCGACCAGTCGAACCGCAGCGAGGACGGACCTCCATCATCTGTGAAATATCCATATGAATAAATTAAATCCGGATGTAATAAGAATAAACATATAGCTACAGTCTACAGATAGTTGTTTAATGTTTACTTTGGTTTAACGGCTTAAGGTTCCGGCTAACCGGCTAACAAACATTTTGGCATCAATTAGAGCTTAGTTAAGGCGAATAAAAGGCGATATAGTCGCTACAACAGGCGCTACAAGTTCTACAAAGTCGAGGCAATGCGGCGGCGCGTTGCCGTAGCGTCACAAAATGCCTTTGTAGTTATCATCTATTCTGTGGCTAAGTTCCTTTGCTGCGTAGGGTTATTCCACTAATCCCCATTGATAATCCCCATTAATGGGGATTTGTGAACTTTTTGTCCATAAATCCCCATTATTTACCGATTTTCAAAAAATGGGGATATGTGGACAAAAAGTTCACAAATCCCCATTAGTATAAAAAGTTTATTTGAATACGAGAATTTTTTTAGGACAGAAACTACACCAACCCCTATTCAAAATCGGGATTAGTGGACGGAATAATAGGAACTATTTTTCTTTCTTACACATAATTAAAAAAAAAAAATATTATTATGATGCAACAAATTATTCGAAGAAACAACCGCCTAATTTAAATAAAAATAAAATATGTATTAATATTAGGTATAGGTACTTACAGCGGTCTTTACACCTACCTACCTACCATCAATGCTGAACCACAAGTATAGGAAAAATAAAATGTTAACTATTTAGGTAGGCTGTGACTGACCTATTATTTTATGACTCATAGTTGCCAGCACAAAAGCACACTTTTGTCCACTTGTGATTGACCTGTTTTTCTAGGGTCTGGAAGTAGTTCTGGAATACATTAATACTAAAACTAAAAGTTTACAAATCCCCATCGGATAAAAAACTTATTTCAAAATGGAGATCTGTGGACAAATATCCCATTTTTTTTTTAAATTTAAATAAGTAAATTTGTGGACAAAAGTTCAGAAATTCCCAAAAGTTTAAAAAAATACTTGTAGACATAAACTGCACAAACCGCTATCAATTTATAGTGTTTGTTCATAATAAGGATTAGTAAACGGAATTTTACACATTCATTTACAAAATTTTATTAAAGCACACTTTTGTCCACTTGCAAGTGATTGGCCTGTTTTTCTAGGGAAACCAAGGCTGGCAAGGCTGCCAAGGCTAAAAAATAAAATGTTACCTAAATAGTTAACATTTTATTTTTTTCCTAAACGTGTGGTTCAGCATTGATGGTAGGTAGGTGTAAAGACTGCTGTAAGTATACTTTATATTAATACATATTTTATTTTTATTTAAATTATGCGGTTGTTTCTTCGAATAATTTGTTCCATCATAATATTTTTTTTTAAATTATGTGTAAGAAAAAAAAATAGTTCCTATTATTTCGTCCACTAATCCCGATTTTGAATAGGGGTTTGTGTAGTTTCTGTCCTAAAAAAAATCTTGTATTCAAATAAACTTTTTATACTAATGGGGATTTGTGAACTTTTTGTCCCCAAATCCCCATTTTTTGAAAATCGGAAAATAATGGGGATTTGTGGACAAAAAGTTCACAAATCCCCATTAATGGGGATTATCAATGGGGATTAGTGGAATAACCCGCTGCGTATGGCTGTAAATGTAATTTAGATGATTTATAAGTACAGCGTTAGCATTTATATCCTCTGAGAGGGAAGCTAAGAGCTTAGTCCACAGTGTACCTACAGAGGAAAGAACTGATTCGAACTAGTAATTGTGAACTCAAACAATTTTCTAACAATGTAGTCACTAGGGTAACTTGTTGTCCAATAAACGTTTTGGACAGAGTATCTCAGTTATTTCACTTCAAAGGTAACTGGTTTGCTTACCGCATCAAACTTTATAGCTTTAACAACTTGACTCGATTGAAGTCAAGTGTAGAAATAGGTACCTACTCCTAAACCTACCTACTCGTACCTACTGAAAATGTTTGAGCTTTTTGTTACGAGCGCCGCGCCGCCTGATCCAGTCATTATAGTAAGTTCACATCGGAATTCGAGATACCCAGCTGTAAGTCCGTAAATACTTGTATATTGACACCCTAAAAGTTGTCTCAAAACCTACTTATGGTAGGGTGTGCGCAACTATGAAATTTCAAGGTCAAAGTACAAAATTCTACAAATTTTGTTTTAAAAAAAAAGGTATTAAGGGGTATTAAGCCGAAAGGGGGTTTGTTCTAGAGGTCTAGGCGAACAACTTTTGTTCTACGACTTTTGGAAATAAGAACTTTTTTTTTCGAAAATTTGAAGTTGTATCACTGAAGGAAAAACAGTTGTTTTTGTAAATAAAGGCAATGAATGTTAAGATTGTAGTGATCCAAACTAAACAAAAGGGCACCATGAGGTCAATGCCTCAAACTCTATAAAACAGCTGATTTTCAAGCAAACTTTAAACTCAACATTTTCGAAAACCACTTCGAATTTCCAAAAGTCGTAGAACAAAAGTTGTTCGCCTAGACCTCTAGAACAAACTACTTTCGGCTTAATACCCCGTAATACCTTTTTTTTTTTAAACAAAATTTGTAGAGAATTTTGTAATATAATTTTGTACTTTGACCTTGAAATTTCATAGTTGCGCACACCCTACCATATGTAGGTTTTGAGACAACTTTTAGGGTGTCAATATACAAGTATTTACAGACTTACAGCTGGGTATCTCGAATTCCGAGATTCTTACCTAATTTAAGCTTAAATGACTGGATCAGCCGCCGCAACGCTTTGTCAGTTTTCTTTTATCTGTGAAGTTTTAATTCAAACCACGTGTCGTGTTAGTACGTTGCCGAAAAAGTAACGGTTAAAACGCTTGCATTGTACGAATTGAATGCGTGTGCAAAAGTGACTATTGAAAAGTAAGTCCCGATTAGATGCGAAGCTTTTTTTTAAGACAATCAAAATTAAGTAGAAATATTTTAAAGGAAAAATACATCTTAAAAAATTCACTCGCGGCGAGGATTGAACTTGCGTCTCGGGCCTGTACCCCAACTTCTCTTTAACGTTGACGAGAGACGTTAGGATACAGATACAAAGACGCGAATTCAATTCTCGCTGCGAGTGAAGTTTTGAAGACGTAATTAGGTATAGTAAATCTGCCGAAAGCAATTAAATCAGAAATACGCAATAAAATAATTGTCATAATGTAATTAAAACAAAGAACTAAAATTGAACTGATTTTGAAGTACTTTTATTAGTATTAGTTACTATTATTTTTTCTATCTAAAATGTAATTCAATTACACAAAATAAGTAAAATAAAACATTGTTTCTGTTTATTTATTATTCTAATAAAAAACTTCTTTACTTCTTAACTTACCTACGGAATACTACAACGGAATACCTACTAAATTCGGGTGGCCTGTTCGACTGACTTTTTACCCGACTGCGCGACGCAAAGAAGGGTTATGTGTTTATCAGTCAATGTATGTATGTATGTTTGTTCCTTTGTGTCGCTCCAGAGGCCAAACGGATGGACCGATTTTGATGATTCGCATGTCAATCGATTCGTCGTAATCCTGGAAGTGTCATTGAAGACATGACAGTTATCAAAATTCAAAATGGCGACCACCAGCCGCCATATTGTAAAAAAGAAAAAAAGAAAAATTGACTGACTATATCGAGTGGGGTATCGTCGAATAGGTATTTTAAAATCATTCTTAGGTTTCCTTAACCATTTTTCATTTAGTTTAACTATTTGGGATCTACAACGACTTAAAGTTGGATAAGAAAACAAAAGTTGACTGACTATATCAAGTGGGGTATCGTTGAATAGGTTTTCGAAAATCATGGTTAGGTTTCTTTAACCGTTTTTTTAGTCACAGAACATAGCGACTTTAACAGTCGGGACCCATTGACTATCTAAAATCTAGCTCATCATATACTTACCCTTTCAATAATGGGTCCCGACTGTTAAAGTCGCTATGTTCTGTGACTACTGGACTTGTTTTATTTTCTTTTCAGTTTTTATTTTGTATATGTTTTTATTTAAAGTCTTTTAAGCAGGCGGGTTTTTAAACTTTTTTTATTGTTTGAAATGTTGTTTTGAGTAAATTTGTAGTTTTAAGTTTAATTGTAATTTAATATTACGTACCTACTTGTGTTATAAATAAATATATGCTACTTACCTACTTAGCAACAAACAACAAACGCTGCAACAAACGCTGTAAAATGATCCCAGTAAAACGATTTCAAATAAAACTGTAACTGCCGCAGCTCTATGATATATCACAGCTGCTCTCGCAATTGAGTGCCAAGCCAAGTCCATTCTTCTTTTTTCCTGCAACAGACGGGGTTAAAATATTTTGACAAAAATCCACAACGTTCATCATAGTCAACACGTTACACTCACTTTATTAACAGAAAGGATTTTAGCGGTAGGTACCTTATATTGTGTAAAAAATTCGTTTAAAAACGGTACGGAAATTTCGTTTTGTCTTTATAAATACATTTTTTGATATTTTGTTGGCAAAACAAACGTATCTTTACAGCTTAGATCTTTGAAATGAAATAGACCTTTTACAAAGTTCGGTTGTGTGATTCTGATTAGATTAGGTACTGATAATTTATGTAGGCATTTCGTTTGTTAGCGGTATTTTACAATTAGTTAGGTACTAATAATAAGTATGCTGAAGTCCAACAATAACTCAATTAAAGCTATCGCACTTTAAATCCGATCTACGGATCTGATTCAATTCTGTAAATGTACGACGAATTCTCTCAGGACATTTTGAATTCACTGCAATTGCATATTGATTGAACCAAAGACTAAATAAAAGATGGTATATAGTGACAAAGTTTAGATATAATGTAGTTTTTTTAGTTTAGATATAATGTAGCAATTAACTAAGATTTTTTTCATTGCGAAGGACACATTTCGTTATAATTAAAATAAACACAAACAAATGTTAAATATCTTTGGGTTTTTTTAGTTTTTATTTTTAAGTTGATTGTAATTTTAATGTATGCTTTAATGAATAAATGTTAATAAATGTATTAAATAAAATATCTAGAGTTACTTTTAACTTTAACAATTAGTCAATTGAAGTAACAAACGTTAAAACGATTGTTAATTGACATAGTAAAGAGGCAGAAAAAAAACTGCTATTGCTCGCTAATAAATAAACATCTTTTACTCTAACTTGTGTTATTGTAATAATATACCTAACAAAATATTAATTGTATTTTACAAACATCCAGTTTTTTATAAATTTTTTTTATTTATAAAAAAAATTTGTAAGCCTAAATAATACATAAGTCTTGTAATAATAATAATACATAATACACAAATCAGATCTATCCCAGTTTTTTCTAAAAGCAAATACTACATTGCAGTGGTTTTCTTTAGAAACAAGTGGTGGTCACTAAAGCTTTTATTTGTAGGCAGTAATTTTAAAAACATCCAATTTGCCTACAAATTAATCCTATTAACTTTGTATATTTTAACCCACAACTTTCCTTGATCATTCTAGGGCTGCAGTACTCAAGGATGAGCCTACCAACGAATAGATTTGCATTGAACATCACCGTCCACAATGTAGTGGACGCCCGCGAAGAATTCTAAGTGATGAACAAAGATCGACATCACAATGCTGCCGGACAATGACACCAATAGAACTGACAATGGGACGTATGATTTCTTCGACGAACCGAGCTTCATATCCGTGTTGAAACACCGAGGATCAAACAACAGCGCCAATATCGGAGAAGTCCTAAGAGCGCTTGAAGATTGGCGGAATAAATATAATATTTCTGTTTTGAAAGAATGCGAACGATCTGAATATTGCTCCGGCGAGTTCAGAGATTTGATTCTCGCTTATAACAGTATTCATGGATATGTCAGTTTATTGGTAAGGATTTCAATCATGTTTATTGATGTTACGGTATTATGTTATTTGAAATGATAGAGAATTTCGTGTTGTGCTAGCTATGTTATTCAAATTATTATGAAGAGTATTGTACTTTTTGCTTTAATTATTTATTGATGTATAAATTACAAATACTAAAATGAGGACTTACATATCTACATTATCCATATACTTCTATGTGAATGGACAATAATGGTATGCGGTGGTCACAAAGTATGAACTGTACTGTATCGCAATTATTTTGATAACTTAAATCACTATGTAGTATTAATTTTTTTTTCGATAAGAGATTCGATAAAAAATAATGAAGCAATAAAAAACTGATCAAGAAATATGTCCCTTTATAACTTTGTTATGAAAATATGAAATGAATTACGCTGAGGGCCCAGCCACTTGCAAAACCCTTTGAATTTAATAAATTAGTAAAGATTGCTTAGCTTTGGAAAATTTACAAATTAAATTATCTTTTATATGAAGTTCTACTTCATAATTTTAAAAGTCTTAAGCGACATTTCTTCCGTCCTAACTTGAAATATGATTGAATTAGAGCGATAATAGAACATTAATAAAGCAACGGCCTTAGAGTCGATTAATGGGGTGCTTTATTCATTACGGTGCATTGGTTAACTAACATTTACCTACCTATACATAATAGAGAAATTAAGCTCATTTTTCGGTTTTAATCGCGTGGTGTTTATTACTTTTAATATTGTTTCAATGCTCAACGTTTCGAGACCTTAACACGTCTCTTCTTTTGGATTGACTTTTTTCAGGTTGTCAATGCTGACCTGAAAAGGTCTCAAAACGTTAAGCATTGAAACAATGATAACAAAGCACCCTTACAGGTCAGCATTGACAACCTGAAGAAAGTCAATCCAGAAGAAGAGACCTGTAAATGTCTCGAAACGTTGAGCATTGACACAATGCTAAAGGTAAAAAACACCACGCGATTACAACCGAAAAATGAGTTTAATTTTAATCCAATGTCTTGAAAACAGAAGAAAAATCTACAAAAGAGAAATCGAACCATTCTGTCCAGATCTGCATCTTCGGTAGCCTGGCCAACGCGCTGAATGTAGCTGTGCTGACGAGGCGGGACCTCGCTGCAGCACCCATCAACCGGCTGCTCAAGTGGCTGGCCGTTGCTGATGTCTTCGTCATGATGGAGTATGTCCCCTTCGCTATCTACAGGTACCTGGTGAGTGAACAGGGTGCTTCATACGTAATAAGCAATTAAATTAAACTAATCAGAATCCAATTTGGGCAATTGGAATCTCACCCTAATTACGTAATAAATGTAATTAATTATTATGCCAAATTTACAAGTGTTGAAAATTACAGATAAATTAAATTTTAAAGTTAGTAAATTACATAAAATACCTATAGAAAACATTATAAGGGCTGTGTTTATTTTATAACATAACTCTATTTAAACTTAGGTCCACGATTTCCGCTAATCATTATGATTATCTACAGCGAGACCCGTAGTTCTATTTTCTTCTTTTCGTGTAGTGGACAGGTAGTGTGTCTCACCTAGTGTTAGAGTTTTCAGGCCTCTACCTTAACCTAACGATTTCAATCAGAGATAACAACCGGAATCAACTGCTTAACGTGCCTTCGGAAGGACGGAGGAGCTCGAGAAAGTGTTTTTTTTCACACAAATAATCGGTCACCCATCCAAGTAATTACCGCGCCAAGCGTTGCTTAACCCCCACGACCATTCAAGATCGGTAGGTGCAGCTAGGCCAATGAGCTTCTCATAGGTAAGAAGTTCTAATAATAACTGTTAACAAAATAAACACAGCAAAATGTGCAATTCGCAAAATATGCAGGCTACGAAAATTTTGCATATTCAAACAATTGCTTAATGCGTTTGGCAGAAATCTGTGTACCTATTCACATGGTGTTCTCATTTGTCCCGTTAAAACCATCCTACAGAACGAATGGGAATGCAAATACTGTATTAAAAATGATATTTCCATTTGACCCATTAACTTTGCAAAATTGAACGGGACAAAGTAAACGTAGGTAATATTAGGCTATATTTCTCTCTATATTTCTCTCGTAATGTGGGTCATTACGATTGCAACAAGATACTGTTATGAATCCCTTTATTATCTCCTACGGTCTGTGTAATTCCCGGTTTTGTGATACTCTATCTTCTAATTATTTCTTACATTATAAATCGAAAAGTTGCTTAGGAAAAGCTAAATGCATTAAATAGAAAGATACTTAATGAATTTTAGTTACAACAAGATTTATGCCGTTTCGTCATGCAATGTCTTCAGTTGCAAGCTATGTGTTTGAAACATGAACTCAGCTCAGAATTAATGACGCAAGTACTAACATAAACTACTAAAGAGGCGTAATGTTCTGAAGAACCGATTGAAAACGGACTCTAGCAGAGTTTAGATTTTTTCATCGACCGACAGTTCCACCACTGATAGAAAGGCGAACAAAATCAACGATTAATATTCTGTTCACGAGTTGGTACCTAGCATAATTTGTGGGTGCGGCTTTCGTAGGATTTCCACATACCATCATCAACTACCCCAGGTTGGCGAAATAATGTATTTATTATATGGTCCCATCTTCTACTATATAAAAATAAGTCGGGTTTTCCTTCCTGACGCTATAACTCCAGAACGCACGAACCGATTTCCACGGTTTTGCATTCGTTGGAAAGGTCTCGGGCTCCGTGAAGTTTATAGCAAAGAAAATTCAGGAAAAATTTAAAAAGAAAAGCTGGAAAATCAAAATCAAACTCAGCGATTTTGACATGACGTATGACGTATGACGATGACGTATGACGATGACGTATGACGATGACGTATGACGATGACGTATGACGATGACGTATGACATATGACGATGACGTATGACGATGACGTATGACGTATGACGTATGACGTATGACGTATGACGTATGACGATGACGTATGACGATGACGTATGACGATGACGTATGACGATGACGTATGACGATGGCGTATGACGATGACGTATGACGATGGCGTATGACGATGACGTATGACGATGACGTATGACGATGACGTATGACGATGACGTATGACGATGACGTATGACGATGACGTATGACGATGACGTATGACGATGACGTATGACGATGACGTATGACGATGACGTATGACGATGACGTATGACGATGACGTATGACGATGACGTATGACGATGACGTATGACGATGACGTATGACGATGACGTATGACGATGACGTATGACGATGACGTATGACGATGACGTATGACGTATGACGACGACGTATGACGACGACGTATGACGACGACGTATGACGACGACGTATGACGACGACGTATGACGACGACGTATGACGACGACGTATGACGACGACGTATGACGACGACGTATGACGACGACGTATGACGATGACGTATGACGATGACGTATGACGATGACGTATGACGATGACGTATGACGATGACGTATGACGATGACGTATGACGATGACGTATGACGATGACGTATGACGATGACGTATGACGATGACGTATGACGATGACGTATGACGATGACGTATGACGATGACGTATGACGATGACGTATGACGATGACGTATGACGATGACGTATGACGATGACGTATGACGATGACGTATGACGACGACGTATGACGACGACGTATGACGACGACGTATGACGACGACGTATGACGATGACGTATGACGATGACGTATGACGATGACGTATGACGATGACGTATGACGATGACGTATGACGGTGACGTATGACGATGACGTATGACGATGACGTACGATAATGACGACCTATGTGGCGTGTCGTGCGAAAGCGCGACTGCAATGCATGAGGTTGCGGGTTCGATTCGACCAAAAAACAAAAAATGTGGTTTACCAAAGGGCATTTCAATGAAACGGATTATTTGCGGACACGTAGACCGCTTCGATTCAGTATTTACTTTGGATTCACTTTCATTTACTTAGAGACGTTCAACTAAATAACACTTCATTTTTGTAATCCAAATGAATTCATTACTGTTGTGAAATGAAATAAAATTTTTCCTTTTCAAATATAAAACAAAAAAAAATTTCTTCATCTTTTAATCACCAAACGAAATGTTACATAAAACGAAGCCATCTGGTGGCGAAACGGAGTTCGCCTGGTTTTCTAGTCGTTATATAAAAAGGGGGTTAGGGAGCGAGTGACTTGATAGAAATCGGAACCAAATGCGGTAAACTTTAGGTAGGTATGTAAATATTATCTTCATTCAGTTTCATACATTATGCATAGGTACGTACTCGTGCGACTATCATGTATGGAACTGAGTTAAAATTTGTGGTCCAAGAAAGCCTTAACGTCTGCAATCTGCACACTATCGATGGAGATATAAACTTTTATGGTAGAATTGAGACATTCCAGCTGAAATAGGTATATCGATACCTATTCCTGTAATATCTTTTCAAAATGACTCGATCTCGACCCAAGTGTGTTCATGGACTATAACACTTTATTATAATATAATAATAATAATAAATTCATTTATTTCAGGCAATTACAACCCATCAGTGACATTAAAAATAAAATAATAAAATTTAAAATCAAACTTATCCAAAACAAATGTCCTAAATTAATTATGCTGGGCGCTCTCGCAGTGTTGAAAAAAAACCGAAATTACTAAAACAGAATTTATTCAAAATTATAATTAGTTTTACTATTTCTAAATCGATGACAATTGTTCGAAGAATGATACAAAAGTGATCGCAAAAGTCCATGAATCCGATGCCAGGCTTCCGTCGCCGCGTCGCCGCCACGTGAGGCACGTTGCACGCCGTCAGCACTTTACGCCCGGTTGCTATGTTGTAGGTAGGAATGCGCGCATGCACTTTACATGGATAATTATATTATAACATCTCCCTCCCGAAGATCAGCGACTATTAGATGACTTTCGTTGAGAATAGCGCTGAGAACGGTGATTGACCAGGATCATGGTTTTTCTTTTCTTTTATTTCAGTATAGTGTGATCCCTGAGGCGTTTCTTCGAGTTCTTTATTGTTGTCTTGGTTTATTTCGAGTCGTTTTCTTAGGTACTGCCGCAGCTTTAGTGTGATACTTAGTACGCATGCACCGAGTAAGAGTAGGTACAGCGGTATGATTGAATAAACCACACTTTCTATACTCGTCTGGGAAATAGTAAGTGGCGTTTCCATGGTTATTTCGCCATTACTGTAATGTAGGCTTCGGAGATCGATCGAGTTTAGCTTTATTGTTCTTTCTTCAGTTGGGTATTCTTCCATCTCGGACGGTAGGTTCATGATCTTCAAAACTTGCCCCTTGATGCGGTCGTCTTCGTTTTTTAACGTAAATTCTGCGGTTTGGAGCGAGCAGCCTCTAGGGATGATGGCTAGATAACTTCCCTCAATAGTGATAATTTGATCTTGAGTGCAGGATAGTCGAGTTTTCGTGGGTGTTGGAAAACTCATGACGAAATGTCGATCATCTAATTGCTCTACAGCTTCCGTCTTCATTTTTATAGATGTGAAGGAACAGGACTTATCAATTTGCTGTGCAGTGATGAGTAGGTGAATGCAGTCCGCTTGGCCTCCGTAGTGTTGATTAGGCTTGTCTTCGCACAGATACCCTAGGCTCAACTTCGGGCATTCAGCCTCTATGTACATAAAATCCTTGTCGTGAATTGCTAATAGTGGGAATGAAGGAATAAGGATTTTATTGTCTTTGTTGGGAACAATGGCTAATTTATAAAGGTCAAAGGTGGTCGGAAGGGTAATCGGGAGCTTGAAAACTAACATCAAATTCTTATCATTAAAATAATATCCTAACTTAATAATATCAAAATACTCTCTAAAGTTCAAATTCAACAGTTGATCTTTGCTATAAAGAATATTCAACCGAGACATCATCTCCTGAAATGAACTTAGCCTAAACATTAAATGATGAGCGCTACCGGCTCGTATAAAAGCTAATAAGTTTCCTAACCTAAGTAATTCCTCCGACAGTGTCTCTATATTGTCTGCTAAAATAATTAAGAACTGGGCCATGTGGGCATACTTGATCATACTAGTTTCCCGAGTCATGTCACTTTTCAAGATTTCATTGATAGTATTTCCTAGCTTATTTTGATTTTCCGCTAGATTTTCTAAAATTTCGGAATTTTGGGTCATCCAATTTTTATTTAAACTTATACGATGATTTATTTCTGTGACCAATTTATTCTCATTTTCCTGCAATAACTTAATAGCATTATCGTATTTTATAGCATCTGTATAATCAAGGTTACCTGAGATACTCTTAATAACCGACCCTAATCCGTCGATGAGACCTCTCTTTATACGATTGGGTTCAAAAGTACCTAATAGATCTGAAAGTTTTTCTATCTTAATACGTAGGTAATCTAAATGGGGTTGATAAAGGGTAAGAGTTCTATTATGAAACTGAGGAGAGATTTCTTGCAATTGCTGTCTAAGTGTACCGATATTATCTCTTAAACTTTGCAAATCAACTGCTTGGACAAAGGTATGGTAATGAGATATTATTCGAGTGGGACCAAGGTTAAACGGCAGTATGCCGGGTCCTTTATCCAGGTTGTTCAGCATTATTTCCTCCGCTTGTACCAGGCTCAACGCCAGGAGTATTATCCTGCAACAAGTGAGCGCTATTAGGGACTCGTTTTAACCGAGATTTTGCTACGGGTCCCCGTTTCTTTTTAGTATAGATATGGATAGGGAGGTCAGCTAGGACTGTATCATGAGTGAATTTTGGTGCTAACTTTTGTCGGCTTGCTAATGGGTTACGGATGAACACCTGCTGTTCAGGGCTATACTGTATTTCAGGTTCACGATCTTTATTTGCGTTTTCGATAATTTGGGTACGCTCGTGAAGTGAGGAGGTATTTATTATGTCAAAAACCTTCTGCATTGATTTCTTATGTTCTTGGACGTATAGTTGCAAAGTATTTTCAGATAAATTAAAATCTAGAGGATCCCGGGGATCTAAATGTCCTGTTATTATATCTATTGGCCTGCATCTTGTGAAACTGTGGATAGAACTATTATAAGCCAGAATTGCATAAGGCATTAAGTTAATAACGGAGTCTTTGTGTTCAAGTTTTAAAAGACGTAAGTGTTCTAATAACGTAGAATGGAGGCGTTCGACCATCCCATTTTCGTTTGGGGTATTAGCTAGAATTTTGTGGTGTTGTACTCTATGTACTCTTAGGAACTCTAAAAACAGCTGGTTCGTAAACTCGGGCCCTCTATCAGTCACTACCGTCATAGGAAGCCCGTGATGAGTACTAAATGTCAGTAAAGCCTGAATAACGCTAATAGCGGTTGCATCTCTAAGATGATATGCTTGTGCGTATTTAGAAAAGGCATCTACGATGGTAAGATATTTTTGAGTTTCAATACTAAGCAGGTCTAGATGTACTATTTCGAACGGTTTGGACGGTGGGGGTACTATGTGAAACTTTTGTTTAATGGGTTTCCTATCGTATTTTCCTTGGCCACATATATTACATTCGTTAATATATTTTGTAATATGGTCTCTCAACTTGGGCCAAAAGTATTTACGAGATAATGAGAGATAACATTCAGTAACACCACGGTGGTTTGTCTTGCCTTCGTGATAGTTACGAATAATTTCTTGCTGTTTTAAATAATCTTTGACATTCTCTAGTTCTATTTTTGTTAAAACTAAGTCCATAGCTGAACTTTTAAATTGGGACTGAATGATTGGGATAATTGAGTATAGTTCTAATTGAGGGTTAATAAGAATCCCCGTTTTAACTTTCGGATTCACGTATTCTTTCACAGCATTTATTACGTCCTCGTCAAGATTAGATCTAGAAATTTGAATATGAGTCCTTGTGTGAGAGTCAAAAGGTTTCGAGACTGTGGGCCTGCTTTTAACGTCGTCGACTACTGTAAAAACGATCTGTTTGTGAAACTTGTTTAAAGGGTCATCTGATATAGGTACCTCTAACAAAGGGTTCTCCGCATTTGTGTGTACTGTGACAGTATCTGAATTTCCTCCTAAGGATGGGGCTTGCTCTGTAGGGTTTACTACTAATGAGTCAACTTCTTCGTTGTTAAGTTCGACTCGAGAGAGAGCGTCCGCGTTGGTGTTACATTTGCCCTGTTTGTACATGACTGTAAAGTTATATTCGCTCAACTTAAGCTTCCAACGCGTAACCCGAGAGTTAGGCTCTTTCATGTTCATTAACCATTGAAGAGGTCTATGATCCGTTATAATAATAAATTTACGGCCGAATAAATAGGGACGGAAGTATTTCGTAGCCCAGATTATTGCCAACATCTCTTTCTCTATAGTACTGTAATTTATCTCGGTACTATTAAGTGTACGTGACGCGTATGCTATAGGTTTATCGGAACCGACGGGTCCCTGGGAGAGAACTGCCCCTATAGCCAAGTTCGAGGCATCAGTAGTTAGTATAAACTGCTTGTTGAAATCGGGGTACTGAAGTATAGGATCGTTAACAAGGAGAGTTTTACATTTTTCGAAACATTGCACATAATCTTGATCTAGAACTATTTTTGAACCCTTTTTTAAACATTGCGTCATCGGTTTAGTAATTTTTGCGAAATCAGGAATAAATTTTCTATAGTAACCAAGAAGGCCTAAAAATCTCTTAATTTCAGTTGATGTTTTCGGGATTGGATATTTTTGAATCGCGGATATCTTATCGGGGTTTGGTTTTATGCCGTCTTTACTTATAATATGACCTAGATACGCGGTTTCAAGTTTGAGATATTCCGATTTGTCCATTTGGATCTTAAAATTCGATTCACGGAGTCTTCGGAATACTTTTGCCAGGTTATCCATGTGCTCCTGAAGGGAAGTACTAAAGACAATTATATCGTCGAGGTAAACGAGGCAAATAGTATTTTGAAGATCACGCAGGACATTGTCCATCACTCTTTGGAATGTGGACGGACTATTTTTCAAACCCATGGGCATTCTCAAAAATTCGAAATGCCCGTGCTCGACATTGAATGCTGTTTTGGGTATGTCAGCTGGGTTCATCTCAACTTGATAAAATCCAGATGCCAGGTCTAATGTTGAGAAGTACTGGCAATTACCTAACTTGTCTAAGACATCTGTAATGTTGGGTATCGGGTATTTATCATCCAACGTTTTTTCGTTAAGTTTACGGAAATCTACCACTAATCGCCACTTAACTTTGCCTGAGGCGTCAGCCTTCTTAGGAACTACCCAAATAGGTGAGCTCCAGGCCGAATCTGAGGGGCGTATTATATTCTGATCTAACATTTTTTGAATTTGGTCCTGAACCTCCTGCCGATGTATAAATGGGTAACGATAGCTCTTAGTATAAACAGGTGTTTCGTCTGTTGTTCTAATAGAATGCTTTATTTGATTAGTGAAAGATAGATTTTCGCCTTCTAAATAAAATACATCTGCAAATTCAGCGCATAAATTCTCTAGGTTAATACGTTCCTCAGTATTCAAATGTTTTGTACGTAGCCGCGATAACACTTGCTTAGAACGCTCGGAAAGCTGTTGTTGAGTGCGCGTGCACTGAACATTATAGATTTCTGCCTGAATCGGACGGTCCATAGAGAATATAATGTCGTTATGGCTAAAATTATGAACTTCAATTATACCTCGATTTTGCTTTACTGTCGTTAAGCACTCTGAAATATGGCAATTACAAAGTACTTGTTCAGAGACTATTGCTTCCCCGTTAAGGACGTTAATAGGGACTCTTAATAATTTAGACGAATTGGCTGGAATTATGTCTTCATACAAATTAGTGTTTCGAGAATCATATACCCTAATAGGATTAGATGCGAATTTAGTATTTAATGTCTTTGTTTTAAAATCAATCGAAGCTTCCCATTTATCTAATAAATCTGAACCTATTAACCCGTCAAAATAATCATGAAATTTATATATGAAAAATGTGACGTCACTCTGCTCGTTAAACTCTGGGAACGAGGGAATAGTAATGGAGTAATCGTTTCGACTCACGGCATGTACATTACATACTTCAAAAGGATCAAAATTAAGTGGTACGTCTCTAAAATAATTTTGAACTGCAGTAGGGCTAATAAAAGATTGGTTAGCTCCTGTATCAATTAGCAGTTTTAATGGAGGGTTTTGAGTCTGTATATATGGAAGCTGACGTTGGGTTTGGAGATTAATCTCTATTTTGGTTTGTCTGAATTGAGAAGGATCTGAAAATTTTCATCATCGTTAGACCGACTGTCGGTATTTACGATTTCCTCTACAACAGGCTCTTGGCTAAATTCGGCCTGTTCGCACTCAGAGTAATCAGTGCTATAATACGGGGGATAGTCATATACTACATAGCAAGGGTAATCATCGGCGTAGTAGTTCCCATAAAATGAGTCATGAGACATACAGTCGTTAAAATTCATCTCTCTGGTTTTAAAATAATTACTGGGTGGCGGATTTCCCGACCTATTCCAGTCGTGTCCACGGATATTGTGCTGTGAGCTTGGTGGTAAGTTACGTGGAACAAAATTACTAACGCCGCTCATGGGACGAGGTTGCGGGGCCGGAAAGTTCGGCTGAGAGGTAAAATTACGCGGTTGCATTCTAAAACCGGGATTTGCGTTATAGTTAGGTGGTAGGGCTCTGAACATTTGTTGTGTACGCGATGGGCCAGCCTGATTCTGATAGCCAAAGCTTGGTTTCCACTGAGCCTGCATCGGGGGCTGTGGTGGCAAAGCTTGCACGAATTGTCCCCTAGAGGGCCCTGGCATGCTACCAAATGCGAATGGTCTTTGAGGGGTAACATTAAAATTTTGAGCGGGGGCCTTAGGTTGTGAAGGCTGTACGGGTTTTTTCTCGAAAGATTCGTTACGGTGTTGCAAGTAAAGAGTGTTCTGTTCTTCGTGAACGAACTCTAGCGCTTTTTGAATAGTTTCGGGGCGCATGCAACGAATACGAGACCCTAGGGGGTCCTTAAGGCCGCGTAAGTACGCCTGTAACGTTAATTTTTTATAGAAATCCCGTTTGGATTCGATAGTGGTATCCACAGTTTCGTGCAGCGAAACGTACGTCATGACTGTACTAAACATACTCTGACAACGCTCATAAAATTCAGCGGGCAAATCGGACCCTTGGGTCAAACAAGACAAATCGTTACAAAGCGCGGTCTCATCGCGTTGGTCTGAAAAATTATTTATCAAAGCTAGTCTAATATCTTTCCAAGTCTCTGGTATCCCGTTAGTATTAATTAATCGAGCTGCGGGTCCAGTAATTTTATTTAAGATCCCATTAAGTAGGGCACACTGCTTTAGCTTATTTTGTGGTGCCTGGAGCGTAATTTGCTCCACTAATTGATCACACAAATTAATAAATCGTGTCAGTACATTGACATTACCGTCGAAGTCCGGCACTAATCGCAACGCCTTAAGAATATCGTCCAGACACTCCATAACTTCACTACTACTACTTTCTCTTATCTCAGTAACACTATCACTAGAATCGGACGTAGAGCCTAAATCTCTATTAGCGTCCTGCAACTCCGATCTACTACTTTCTCCTAACATAAAGCTCCGCGATTCCCTAGGATGGAAAATCTTGGAAAAATTAAGGACTACTACGCAATTACACTAAAAGATTTAATGTACTTACAGTTTCTGCATCACGGCCTTTTCTCAGGTATCGAAGTCTGGATAACTGCGTTCGGGCCCAGCCGTAGATATACTCGTAGATTCGCTCGGCAGCTGTATAGGACGCCTGACCTTCGATTTATGGTCTTCTCCAAGGTGGCAGCTGCTGACAGGATCCGGAAGACTGCGCCAATTATGCTGGGCGCTCTCGCAGTGTTGAAAAAAAACCGAAATTACTAAAACAGAATTTATTCAAAATTATAATTAGTTTTACTATTTCTAAATCGATGACAATTGTTCGAAGAATGATACAAAAGTGATCGCAAAAGTCCATGAATCCGATGCCAGGCTTCCGTCGCCGCGTCGCCGCCACGTGAGGCACGTTGCACGCCGTCAGCACTTTACGCCCGGTTGCTATGTTGTAGGTAGGAATGCGCGCATGCACTTTACATGGATAATTATATTATAACAAATTCTAAAGTCAATGGTAAAAATAAATACAATTACATTACATTATACATTATATTAAAATTCAATTAAATTCACAAAAAGGTAGAAATAGGTAGATTCAGCAGGTCAAAAAAGGTTTATTGGGTAAAAGTACTTGTTAACGGCTCCGAGAACTTGACGATAGTTTTCCATCAATAAACCAGCGGTTTCCGATATAAAATTAAACGATTATTGAACAGTGGCATTAAAATACTTTGGTGTCAGTGGAATAATATAAAAAATTTGTTGCCTGGATGTACACGGTCCGTGCCATGGCATGCTCCCTCTGATGCGACGTATGTCCTGTGGCGTTTATACATTTTTACTCGCCTGCAAGAAAAGGGTTATGTTTTTTTACTCGCCTGCAAGAAGAGGGTTATGTTTTTCGCGCCTATCTTGTATGTTTGTAATATTCTTTTTAAAATATGGACTTCGGTTGTCCCCAAACGCTACACAACTGTAATGAATGTCACTGATTATTTTTTTACAATATTTTAAATAACTTATGGTTATTGTACGTATGTTAAAAGCCAGCAATGACTAGGTACAGATTCTAATAAGCGGTTATACTTATTATCAGAGATTTTTTTTTAAATTAATGAATGAAAGAATTAAAAAATGCTTTATTCTACTAAAAAACATAAATTAAGCACATAGAGACAGAAACTTAAAACTAATGTGGTACAATGGGCGGCCGTATCGCCTAAAGGCGATTTTTTCCAGGCAACCCATGCCAATACCAACCAGGTATTTTTTCTATAGTCGTGGGTATTTTTATGTTTACAGTTATTCCCTGGGCAACAAGACCGGCCGTACTCCTGGGCAGTGTACCTCCTCTTCCACAGTCACTTTACGCAGATCCTCCACACGGCGTCGATATTTCTTACATTGTCATTGGCTGTCTGGCGTTATATTGCGATCAAGTAAGTACAATCACTATCGGACATTCTTTACTATTTTACACTTACGTTGTTGTTTTCACTACAAATATTATTAAATAACTGGGGTATTTACCATGTTTTGTTTGTTTGTTTTCTAACGGAGCTCGATATTTTGACAACTGGCTTGTTCACGAGACTGGAGATTGCGGGTAGGTGATAAAAGTTAGGGGCGTCCATATCGAACTACCGTCTTCCTAATTCGTTCGCTGCGTCTTGTTCCTGGTCCCATCCTATTGTCACTGAGCTCACTATGTTGTCGATCCTGTACTCGGCAGACGACACTCACAGTATCGGTTTGCGAACCTCTTATAGTGACTTCCTGGGTTTACACAACTCAAACAAAACAAATTAAAACATGGTAAATACCCTGTTATTTAATAATGTTTGTTTTTATACTAGTATCCGTGGGACTATCGCCCTAATTGTTTCACATTGTAACCGTGTGATTGTTGTGGTGATGAAGGAACATTATATTCTTGGGATCATATAGGCGTGTAAAGCTTTATTTATTCAAATTTCACAATTACCTATTCAATAAATTGTGTGTGTTAAAGGTGTGTAAACTAGAAAGTTAGATAGGTGGAAATTACTGTTGTAGTGTAGTCTGTGTAGTACATATTCATCTCTGGAATTAAACCGGGAGGGTAGGTACTTTAATTCTGCGAACGAACGAACGAAAGAAAGAAAGAAAATCTGTCATCCGTCCTTCAAAACCGTCAGAAAATCACATTTTCGGACGGATGGATGACAGATTTTCTTCTGGAATTATCGTTTGTTTTATCGTTCGTAGAATTAACGTAGAGATCCTGTCTTGGTCTTCACTAAGGACTTCCCGCGAGATGACTAACGCGGGCCAAAACGCGGGGCGCAACTATAGTAATTTCATAAAAGTTAAGAACCGGTGAACGTTGATCCTCAGTTTGACGTAAACGGACGCTATACCTGGAGTTTAGGATTTACTCGACGAACGGCTGATAAAACAATAACGGTTTCACAACGCAATAACTTCGGTTTTCATCATCATTGCACGTAATTTATGGTCTGCTGATTACGTGAGATTACGGTCTCTACCTTCCTCGATAGGGATCGGTGTCCGTCCAATAACATCACAGATAAGATTACCCTTGATTTTTGTCTGAATGTCACGGGAAGAACCTTTGTGAAAACATAAGCAGCGCCCCGCGGTTTTACCGCATGAATCGCACGGGAATTTGGGATTAAAAAGTATCCCAAATTCCCAAGTTAAAGTTAAGTCCAGTCAAAGTGTATAGTGTAATATTTAATTATCAATAAATTATTTGTATTTGTATCGCTTCAGTGTTTTGCATCAAGGAGTAATAAACAACTCGATTACTTGCTAAACTAAAAATTCACAAGTTTCACCACAAAAGTTTGAGTCTTTGAAAATATTTTTAATGTGTTTTTGTCGATTTTGTTTTTCAAAAGGTTATTTTTACTCCATAAGACGTGATTTCGAAGATAATATTATCTCAGACATATTTTCCCACATATTATGTGTGAAAATATGTCTGGTAACATTTGCAGTTTAATATTTCAGAACAACTTTTGAACTACGAGAATTTCGTTATATTCAACCCTTATCTAATGGTTACTTGTGGGCGCATTGCTTTCATATTTCAAACAAAAGTATTTTCTTTCCATACCTTCTCGTTAAGATTCATATATCAAAGATTCACAGTATACAAGTGTGTAGTGAAACAGGTGTTGTTTTCCCCAGTCTGAACGGACGAACAGCCGGACAATGGTGCTATTATTGAAACAATTCTCATATTTCAGGTATCCAACGTACAGCCCCGCACTGTGTACGGATCGCAGGTGTACAATTGCTATTCTCCTGAGTTTTGTACTGCCGCCGATACTTTGTATTCCTTCTTATTTTGTAAGTATACCTTGTATGCTTATAATTTGTTTATTTTTAGTTGTAAAGTATTATAGGAGTTTTAGCCTTAAAATGTTTGAACGATGAAAGCCTCTATACGCGCGGCTACGAAACAGTCGAGTCGAAGCAACACGTAGAGGATCAAAATAACAATAATTATATTCTCAAAGTAATATTTACATATGATTTTTTTTGTAAATTATAAAATTCGACCAAGGACAGCTCTCTATAATTATTAATCCTGAAAATTATTATTACAATAATTGTCGCATTTTAAATATGAACAGGACAAGTCAAATAAAAACTTTTAAAAAGAAGGAATACGTCAGCGGTACACTGCCGCCCGTGGCATTGTCTCTAAGATGCTGGCAGCAAAAAACAAAAACACTGTTTAAAATGTTTTTGTGTTGTTTTTACATAGTAGGTACACAATACACTAAAAAAGAAGAGTAGTTATACAGTATATTTATTCTTTGTTCCAGTGTTAGATATCTCGAATTTCATTATGCGTTATGCGTTCTAATCCCTGCCGACTGCGTCCTATGTCTTTTACCTTGCGAAAAAGTACATGTGCGCTTTAAGATCGCTCTTACGGTAAGGGAAACATCGCGAAGAAGCTCACAGCTCAGTTAGCTCCAGACGTATTGACTCGTTCTTTCCTCTGGGCATGGCTGGCGTGGCTTGTCTAGCCTATTTCACATAACAATGTCCTGGAGGGTTACTGCGGTTCTTTCGACACGACAACGATACGATAATTCCAGCCGATACGTTGATTCTACTGTCACACTGTGATAGTAGGGTGACAGTAGAACCATCGTATCGGCTGAAATCATCGTATCGTTGTCGTGTCGAAACGAACCGCAGTAACCCTCCTGGCCACTACAGCGCAATAAATAGCATAAATAATTAACAATTGCTTGCGCTGTAGGTATAAACCATCTAAAAGTTAGATGAAAAGGCCAATTACTTTTCTTTGAAGTCGTCTTGTCAGAGTAAATAAATCGTTTCTCTTTTTGATGTCTTTTTAGCTCAAAATTGTGTATTCGTTAACGTTATAGAAGGCACATTTGGAAACTCGAAAATGTACGTAATCTAGTAACGAGATGTTCGAGGTATTCCTAGTTGGAGGATTATTTAGGATTTACGCTGGTGAATCGTTGCGGACGTAACTAGCTAAATATTACAGTATTTTAGACGTTTGATTAAAGCAATAAATTTAATAACTTTGCCTAGTCACTAACAATATTACGCACGTAATAATTTATTGTTAAACGGTGGATGGTACAAATATAAATTAGACAAAAACAGTTCATAGTGAAGATTTTTTTATGATGATCCTATTTTAAACACCACAGGGCTTGAAAATTTCAAATTTATGATTATGAGGAAAATGGTTTATACAAGTTTGAGAGTATCTACTCACATTCATAAGGATTTCAATCATAAATAAATAACGAAGCTTTTAAGAGGTAATGTTTAGACTTTCTTCAATCTTGTTTTGTCAACGAAAAAAAGGACTTAGCCGCTTAAACATGAATACCTAGCTATATTAATAAACGTAGAGTAAGGTCGTAGTAATTTTACCACTTTTTGTTTCTGTCTGTGTCATCATCATCCGAGCGTTGTTCCCGGTTGCATCCCTCTCGAGAGCCCGGGGTCCGCTTTCCTACTTTTACGTCTCCACTTCGCACGATCTTCGGCATCCCGTGTAGTGAGGCCATTTGCACGCATATCCGATCTTACAACGTCAAGCCAGCACTTCTTGGGTCTTCCCAATCTGCCGCGGCCGGGCGGAGGCGCCATGGCAAGACATTTGTTTCCCACGTAACTAGCCGGTTTTCGTAGAACGTGGCCGTACCTCACTACCATACAAAAGGACAGGTCTAATGATCGTTTTATAGACCTGGCCCTTCAGTTTAACCGGCATTTTCGGGTCACAGATGACACCAGTTACCTCTCGCCACTTGGCCCAAGCTGCCGAAATGCGGGACTTGACGTCACAATCGATGTCGCCGGACTCGTGAAGCACAGATCCTAAGTACTTAAACTGGTCTGTCCGCTCGACCATGTGACCGTCTACGCAGACAGGTGTGGGATCTGTGGTATTGCTAGCCAAGTATTCGGTCTTCGCTACGTTGAGTTGCAAACCGCCGTTCTCAAGCGACTTTTCCGACGCATTTACACGCCTTCCAAGCCGTCCCTTATCCGAGTCCGCTAGCGCAATATCATCAGCATACATGAGCATCCACGGGGGCTGCTCGTGTGCGTCTCGGATGACTACGGACAGTGCGTCCAGTATTACGCTAAACAGAAACGGACTTAGGACGGATCCTTGGTGGACTCCGACTGTAATGGGGAAAGATTTAGTGTCACCAACAGCAGTTTGCACCACTGAATCGGAATTTCGGTATATGTCCCAGATGGTTTCAATATAAGTTTCAGGCACCCCTTTGGACCGCAGCGCCCACCAGATCATCACGCGAGGAACACAGTCGAAGGCCCTCTGCAAGTCCAGGAACAGAAAATGCAGAGGCGTATTCTTCGTTCTGTATTTCTCCATAACGATCCTTAGGGCGAAAACAGGGTCCATGGTACCATGACCGGGGCGGAAACCATACTGGCCCTCCGAGACAGTGCACTCCTGCTGGATCCGAGAGTCAACTATACGCTCGTAGAGCTTCATGGTGTGGGACATGACCTTTATACCACGATAACTTCCACACTCCTGCACAGATCCCTTGCCCTTGAACACTGGAGTGATAACACTCAGTCTCCATTGGGCGGGGATTCTGCCGGTCTCGAGTATGCGGTTAAAAAGGTTGGTTAAGATGCCCACACCACGAGAACCCATAGCCTTCCATACTTCGATGGGGACTCCATCGGCGCCGACAGCTTTCCGATTCTTCATGCAACGAAGAGCCTTGCGCACCTCCTCAGGCGTAATCAGTGGCACAAGTCCTAGATTCGGAGGGAGTTCCGGTGGTTGCACCTCTTCATACTGCTTATTGAGCAGCTCGTGGAAATAAGAGCGCCACCTCTCCTTCACCGCGAGGTCCTCGCATAGCAGGTTATCATTAGGATCTTTTACACAGCGGCACTTGGATATATCCTGTGCCGCTTTGATCCTAGAACGTGCCAACTTATAAATAAGCTTCTGCCCCTCAGACGTTTCCAACTTATCGTACAGTGGCTGTAAGTGGTCCCGTCTGGCTCTGGCTACTGCTCTCTTTGTGGCACGTTTGGCAGACCTGTACGCGTCGCGATCTTCAGGAGAGTTGGACGCTTGCCACTTTTTAAAGAGGGCTTTCTTCACCCTAGTCTCCCTCTGGACTGTGTCGTTCCACCACCAAGTTTCCTTGTCACACTTGCGTCCTCCCTTAGACATACCGAGGACCGACCGCGCCGAATCAGTGATAGACACCTGAATCCGGTCCCAGTGTTCCTGCACCGATTCGCCTTCAGCATTGGCACATTTGTCGCCGATTGCTGAGGCGAGCATCTGGGACTTGACTTCATCAAGCATCCACCATCTGATTCGGCGCTGACATGGTTCCGGTCGTTTGTCTTTGGTCTTTACACAGTCTGTCTGTGTACCTTCTTTGAAAGTTCTTGTCACGGTAAACGACGAAGCATATTCTCACTACTCCGACCTTACTCCATGTTTTTAAGTGAGGTTAATAAGGCTGCGTTGTCCTTAGTGACCAATTATATAAGTGACAGAATATTTGCATAATTTTCTTTTGCTAATCCTTTGGCTTCTCGCACTGAGGCGCAGGGAGACGCATCGACCTAACGTCGCGAATTTCTTTGACTTTTAACCACAGGATAGGCGATACTCACAAAATAAATCACGACGCTACGGCGACGCACCACACATCGTCAAGACTTTTCAGTGCGCGTATAGCCTTATTATAACTAATAATACATACGGACACACCGTAACCGTATCAAATTCGCTATCTAAAAAAAAATTAAATTAAAAATTTAAAAAACCCCCGACTTAAAAAATCTTCAAAGTTAAAACAAAACTAAACTTTAAAAAGGCAAAAATAATAAGCCGAAAACAAATTTCATGTCTCTGAGTAGGTACGTGGTACCTTACGTTCCCGCGTCGGGGGACGCGGGAACGTTAGATACTATAAGCACGGGTCGGTTACCATCAACTTCTGTGACATATTCCCGCGTCCCCCGACGCGGGAACGTTAGGTACCACGTACCTACTCAGAGACATGAAATTTGTTTTCGGCTTATTATTTTTGCCTTTTTAAAGTTTAGTTTTGTTTTAACTTTGAAGATTTTTTAAGTCGGGGGTTTTTTAAATTTTTAATTTAATTTTTTTATTTCACCCTTTTTGTAAAAGCGATTTTGATTAAACATGCTTTTTGTTGTCACAAAAGTTACGTCCTTTTATTTGATACCCCACTCGGGTATATTTGAAAACATTCGGTTTTTATTTCAGAGCTTCAACCAACATATATTATGAACGGCTGAACCGATTTTGATCAAACATAGCTAAGAACACTCGCGCAAAAGACACCTATTAAACAAAAAAAACTACATTCAAATCGGTTCATCCGTTCGTGAGCTACGATGCCACAGACAGATACACAGACAGACAGACAGACAGACAGACAGACAGACAGACAGACAGACAGACACGTCAAACTTATAACACCCCTCTTTTTCCGTCGGGGGTTAAAAACTTGGAAAATTTGGAAAATTACAATAACAACAACATGAAAATATCTAAACGAGACTATGATATCAGACAAAATACTTATTATAATACTAGGTATTTCAAATCTGAAACAAATACTAAACCATTGTAGTTTAACAACAAAAGATTTAAAACGGTCCAAACTTCCAAACAGTCTTTGTTATGAAAACATACAGTTTAAAATAACATAATTTTGAGTTTAGTATCTTTATAGCGTAACAAATTCTAAATATTCAAACATACTATTTGCGAAAACGTTTTTATAAAGATTTATGAATCACATCAGTGAGTGTAACGCATGCCAAAATAACCGCAAAACAGAAATGTAACCACAGATTGATGTTAAAATTATTCGTTCGCACAATACGCTTCCAATAAATGTTTATACCTAGGTTGGGTGAATGACAAATCGTTCGGCTAAATTGATTTTGAGATACACTTGTACGTATACTACACCCGGTGATTGATAAAGGTTTCGGAAGCATCGCACTATACTAATACAATATGGTACAATTATCACAGAGCTTTTTCAGTCACACCTTAAATTAATTGATTGCTGCTTCCGTGTGTTCGATACGATCAATGGTCACGCCATCTTTCAATAAGCCAACAAAATAAGGTCGTTTGGGTGCACAATGTCCAAGTTGAAAAATGTCCAGCGGGTGCAAAATGTCCAGGTTGCAGAATGCCAAAGTCCCATAATGTAGAAAATCATTTTAAAAAATTTCATTTGGTATTATAACCAAAACTTAATTGCAATTGACTTAGAAAGTTTTTGAGGTTAAAAATTAATAGTTAATCTTTTGTTTTCAGGTGTTCACGATACACAAAGATTTCGCTTTCGATAAAAACTTCCTTCCTTCGAAAGTGTACTTTGTTGATTCTGATTACGACGGGACGCTGTATCAAATCAACTTCTGGGTGCACGCTGTGTTGATTAAACTTCTGCCGTGTGTAATACTGACGGTGATCAGCGCTTGGCTGATCAGAACTTTGTACAGAGTAAATACGAAGAAAAAAGCTCTCAAAGGCTACAGTGCATGCCCGGCTGAAGCGGTCGCAAATGGCAACGGGAACGTGTTTACAAGAAAATCAACAAAACGGTCAAAAGCAGAGCGACGGACAGACAGAACAACGAAGATGTTAGTAGCTGTTCTACTGCTGTTTTTGCTAACGGAGTTTCCTCAAGGAATCTTAGGTAATTACATTATTTAAGCTCGGTTAAATTGTTTGAGTCGGTAGCAAAATAATTTGAAGTGACAATTACGATAAAATGTCTTGGAAAATTGTACCTACGCTCTCACGTTTCCGAGGTTCTGTGTAATTTGAATCTAACCACTTGTTGCCGTAATCTTTCACCGTATCTAAAATGTAACGCAGATTAAGGACTTTTCGATCCGCCGATAGTTCACAGATTTATTTCCAAATTACCTTACCGAATTATGTCAACCGAGGATTAGCCGAGATCAAAAGATTATTAATTAATAAAACATAAATATAAAATATCGAATTTAGATACGATTTCAGTGATGCACCTTTTACAAATCAATATTCTGTTTCCATTTCCAATTTCAGAGCAACGTCTTGATATTGAAAGATCGTCGTAGTTGGGATATCGGTCGATCGTAAAGTCTGTGGTATGAGTTGGTCTTAATCTTTCCCTGGATTGAAAATACTTAATTGAAGTCGGTGTAATCTCGTGGAAACCTCCCAGTAGTTGTACTTCGAAGTGTTTTCACTTCAGTTAGTCAATGTTACAAAACCTAGTGATTTTCTCAGCATTTACTGCAAAAGAGTATAAAATGTTTAAAGGTTAGGAAGTTTGTTAGAATGATTAATGCTAGTTTTTTTTACTTCGTTTTTTTTGCAAAGGCTAACTGCGGTAATGCTGCCTGCGTTGATGGGCACCTTTTCCTTGGGTTCAATTCGGGGTGGGTTATTCAATTAAATTTGTATTGTATTAAGGCTTTAGTTATAAAATTTTAATAATGACTTGTAGGTATAATGTCCTTATTTATTATTTTTAGTTGTATAATAATTAGTTGGTTGTATATTATTATACTGAGATATTCATTACTTCATATTCAACATAATAGATTATACTTACCAATCACTTTATCAAACCAATTACTGCCACCAAATCTAGATTCCATCTTCAATCCACACAAATCCAAATTTTTGAAATTTTATTGAAATAAATTTTTAAAAGTTTGGATTGTTGTGTCTCAATAAAGAAGGTAGGTACCTTAGTGTAAATGTGTATAACCTGCATTAACATAATATAGAATAACTACTGCATTCCACGGTTTCACCAGCGTATAAGTCCCTATTCCCACGGGAATATAAAAATCCTACTAATTTTATGAAGGTGAAAGTTTTTGGGTATCCCGATGTAACAGGAAATACGGGAGTAAACCCGTGATGCACAGCTAGTATCATATCATATCTACAACTAAAAATCAAATCCACCATAATTTATGAAATAAATTCTCAGAAGCATAAAATGTCATGTGAAATGTTCTCAAATTTACCGCAATCTTTGCGTATTTTCAGGTCTCCTTAGCGGCCTGCTAGGAAGGTGTTTCTTCAAACGCTGCTACGACCTATTTGGCGAGATGATGGATGCGTTAGCTCTCCTCAACGGGGCTATAAACTTCGTGCTGTACTGTTCTATGTCGCGGCAGTTCAGGACAACCTTCGGGCAGATGATGCGGACGCGATGTGCTTCCGCGCCAAGAGCCAACTCACAGACTGAATTACAGACTACTTATGTGTGAATACGTCTAATTAAAATTATGATAAGGTAGCTCTGCATGAATTTTGATATTGGTGTAAAATGATCTACCTATGTATCAATACAAGTCTAGGGCGGTGTTGGTCTAGTGGTAGATACCCAGACTTTCATTCCCAAAGCCGTGGTTTCGAATCCCGGTCGACCGTGCACCAATGTATTTTCCTTTGAGAAAAAATATGTGCGCTATTAACAACGCTCATACGGTGAAGGACACCATGCATCGTGGGGAAAGCGACATGTGTCCTAGAACTCGCCACGGCACGGTCAGAAGGCATGGGACTTTCGTTAATTAATAGTGAGCTCCCGTGGCGTCACATACTGCCTTCTCTCCAAGGGAAGATGTCATTGTTCACGTCCGCAGGGACCGCCGCGCCGTCCGTTGCCTGCACGTATCCTCAGTCTAGGTAGTCTAAATGAACAACAACCTATAGCTGCTGTAGTGTCGGATCTTTTAAGAGGACAGTCTAACTACTCTTTTTTTTTCCATACAAACGTAGTCGACTGTTTCCTCCCTAGATAAAGACAGAGCAAATATGTTGATGTCATTTAACCTATTTTTTCATTTTCTTATTAGAATAGAAATAGAACTCATAAACACTCGCTAGCTTAGTAATAAAGCGGGAACTACTGCCGACAAGCCGCTATGCAGCTTGGCAGAAAATTATGTTAAATATTGTTTTTAAGTGTTTGTAAACAATAAATAAATAAAAAAAATATGGAAAAAATAAAAAACGTAGGGGCATGGTCATGGCTCATTATATGACTTACGGCATAAACATATTTTTTCTAATATCTTTATCCAGGAAGGAAACAGTCAGCTACGTTTCTAAAGTTTGTATGGAGAAAAGAGTAGGTAGGCTGTCCTCTTAATACGACCACACAGTATTTCAGTTGATCTACGTACTACCTACCTATTTCGATATGGATCCTCAACTTATAGCCGTAACTGACGATGGAACCCGCACCGCACCATGGTGCGGCGCGGGCGGTGCGGTTTATCGTCTGTTACGGCTATCAGTTCTGTTATAAGATCGACTACTTATAATATAAGATGCCATAACAATGTATATGTCGTAGGATAATTTGATAAACAGGATTTTCGCAAAAATCCTAGGGATTTCGCAAAAACACGGAAAATAAGATAATAAAACGGAGCACCCCGACTAGTATAGTTTAGGTAAATGTTAAAACATTATTACACGCAGCGCTTTGGCGAACAAACGAAGCAAGCGTGCCGCGGCAGTGGTCGCCAAAGCGCCTGATACTATAAACATAATTATATTAAGAGGAGTATATACGCCAACGACCTTGAAACTGAAAATCCCTTTCGGGCTCATCGAAAATTGTTGATTATTTCATGACGGAATGTCGTAGAAGTTTTTTTTGTGCACAGATTGTAGGTGACATTGTTTCCTACATTTTGGTGTTGTTTTAAGACAAGAACCTCCTATTGGTGCAAAGCCTATCCAAATTTTAGACAAAAAATGTCTGATTTGGCTAAAATGTCGATAGGCTTCAATACGTTTCGACATATTTGTATGGAAACTGCACTAAAATATCGGAAACAAT
This sequence comes from Idaea biselata, assembly GCA_958496205.1. Classification (NCBI taxonomy): domain Eukaryota; kingdom Metazoa; phylum Arthropoda; class Insecta; order Lepidoptera; family Geometridae; genus Idaea; species Idaea biselata. The sequence goes on along the minus strand of OY292395.1, from coordinate 20,363,993 downwards.
GTCGCCTACAATCTGTACACAAAAAAAAGTTCTACGACATTCCGTCATGAAATAATCAACAATTTTCGATGCGCCCGACATGGGATTTTCAGTTTCAAAATATTATGAAGCTTCTAATTTTGTATAACTCAAATAAAATGTTTGTAAGTTGCGCTTAGTAAATTAATTATTTTTGACACTTAAAACTTTAATTTTCAGTCACTCGTTTAAATTTCTATACCCTTTTTTCTTAAACCACCCAGAAAGATTTTCGGTAAAACTTAATAAAAGCTAGTCATACCAACGAGGTAAAACTATGAACCAATCAATAAGAGTTGGTCTGTACACCAAAATCAAACCAATCAGAGTTAAGGAGAAGAGAAATATCATAGCCAAAATCCAATTAAAGATGTTTTTGCGAAATTCCTAGGATATTCGCAATAAAAGGAGTCCGCTTTCCTACTTTTACGTCTCAACTTCGCACACAACCACAATAATACAATAACTTTATATATTGAGGCGTTTTCTGATGAGAAGATGGTACCTTTAGATCTTTAGGAGCCGATTCTATTGGTATAAGTTCAAAAATGAGTAATTTACTGCAATTCTATTATGCCCGTCATTACGAAGATGTTCACCAAATTTAATTAAGACTTAAATGAAGCTAATAAAAAAAGAATAATCACTGACTATTCAGATGTAGTTAGTACATAATCTATACTTCTATACTAATATTATAAAAAGGAAAGATTTGTATTTTTGTGCGTGTGTGTGTGCGTCTGTATGTTTGTTATGAATAAACTCAATAACTACCTTTCACCATTAGAAAGCTACTTTCACCCTGAGTAACATAGGCTACTTTTGCCTATACCGATATTCTCACGAGATCGGGACTTACGCGGGTGAAACCGCGGTACGCAGCTAGTCTCTCATATAGTGACTACACCTGTAACTTTTGTAGTATATATAAATTTAGAACGGGAAACAGCCAAATGTTACAAGAAAGATTCTAAGAAAATCCATATTTTGGGATGCCCAACAGCTAAAAATGACAAACATAACATAAAAAATTTACCTACTCTTTTTTTTAAAGCTTTCAAACATTTAACCCACAAAGCGTATCCAACTAGATAAACATTCTTTCACATTGTTGTAACAAGTTGAAATGCTCAAAAATAGGGAAAATCTCTGTAAAGGCCAATGTAGACTGCAAACAGAGAGCCACACTTCTGGATTCTGAGTTAACAAGTATTATTTTATTAGTCGTTACTCGTTACTCATATAATGCTATAGCTACATTGAGTCGCAAGAATTCGTGTTGCGTTGTCGCGATAAAAGCTTCGTGTTCGATCTACGACGAAGTGCTTAGCCACATTAACTAAAACTAAAACGTAACTAAGACGTTTCGCGACAATGCAACTCTTCGCGATATCGTGATAATGTAGCCACAAAGTAACAAACCAAAGTTATGCTAAAATAGTTGAGTAAAGCGCACTAATTATTTATCTAAGTAATTAAAATAATGTGCGTTATTTTTATTATTAACATCGCTCTTACGGTAATGGACAACATCGCGAAGAAACCGAAACGAGACTTACGGATAAAAGAGATTAAACTTTTATCACATACTGTATCAAAGTCTGTGATCGTAGTATTCTTAGCACCTTTGAAGGCAAACATTGAATATTTGATCCAAATTAAACAGTCACCAAGCAATCAGCCGATCGAAATGTTTGAGGTTTACGTTCGAACGAAGTTTACACTCTTTAAATGTAGCGGTTTTCTCCGCAGAAGCTTACGCAGCCTATCGGGCGTTAGCAAGCTTACTCACGTAGATACATTTGTAAATATACGTTCGCTACCAGCATCGGCGTCAAGGAGGCATATTTCTATAAACATACGCTGTTAATTACGGTATAGCGTCGCCTCGCAGATTTACTCGTGTAATTCCTCGTTACAGGTCGTATACGCAATAAACAATGCGAGGTAGCTAGAATGCAAGCTGGAGCTGAGCTCTCCTCAACTGTCATGTTATACATAGAACTCGCATGTACAAGTTATAGTTCGTTTACACAGTGAGAGGTAGCAATTACTCTCTACCTCACACGGTAATACATATGATAATGTAAAACAATATAATCATATTGTATCAGACCTCAAACGGCAGAGACAGTTGGTATCATTTACAAAAAAATCACAGCTTAAAGTGGGTTAAAAATAACCAAAGAAACAAATGTTATTGCTACGCATACCAAGTTAAAACATTATTAAATCCAGGATAGTTTCAAAAAGAACAACAAATAGTTCAAAGACATACCGACCATTTTTATACACACTCGTGTCCAACGCAAATTTAGACTTCTCGAAAGATCAAAAATATCCAACTAAAATTATTTGCGAAATAAAAAGTTTCTTACTTCATTTTATCCGTATACGTTTTTTGCAGATAAACCTGTAAACAACTTTATCAACGTCACTACTAGCTAATATCTGCTGTTTATTTCTGTTTCCGAAACTATTTAGGCGTGCCATTGATTACACAAAAGACATAGATAAAATAGATATTTTACATAGATGTCTTTTGGGCAACATAAATAATATTTGTAGCTATATCATAGTTACATTATAAGTTACATGGACGTGCAAAACAATAATATTTATCGTGGTCATATTTCAGAAAAGTAAAACATACTTCTGTTCCGAAGTATGACGCGGAAATGACAACAATTAATAAAGAAAAACGACTCGTTATTTTTTCATAATATTTTTTCGTTAACCTGGCAAATTTGCAGTATAATTGTATTCTGTAGGTATATTCTGTAGGTTCTGTTCTATAGGTAAAGTATCTGCGGCTATTTTGCCCAGTTTTTCGCCATTTTCAGGCTGTTGTTCATTTAAAATTATTTTACTTTGTTTTGGTTCACGACATATTTACAAAAAATGTGTAGATGTATAATCTCAATGATACCCCAGATAAAATCGTTGAGTCGGTTTTTTTGGAATCAAATAAGATTATTTTTCATAAATCGTCCCTAAATTGAAGTGTACCAAAAAATCCAAAAAATCAACTGTCGTAACCCAATTTCTGGCTACAAACCACTTTAACCCCTAAAACCTTGTTTAAAGTTCAGTATTTAATCTTCCAGATTGGTCTGCATCTTACGCTGAATTGATTCATAGTTATCCTAATACCTACATTAATATTAATAATTGTTCAGATTTAACCACTTTTACAGCGACGGATTATAGTATCATATTGTATTACATAATATACAAATGTTGCTTACTTTTATCTAATGTGTAACACATAAAATCTAATAGACCTTATAAATCACGAAATTTGCATAGTTTCTCGATAAACATTGTGTTCTCTTAGGCCCTTCTTTGTAACAGGATATACCCTTGTGAAGGGCCTTTTTGTTGTTGGCTGCTATATTAAAATGTTTACTGTCTTTATAAGAAAGAAAACTGAATTATATTTTTTTCGTGCCGTAACGATATTTAAATTCATCGGCTGTTTTTTTGAATATTCATTTTTCTGGTGTTAAACGTGTGTGTGCCCTGTGGTTGCAAAGAATTTAAAATTTACGATATATTATTTCGATTTCGTCAGTATTTGCGTAAAAATGTTATAATATACCTATATATAAATATAATTGCTGTTATAAATAGGTAGGTAAGTATTGTGTAAATATAGATATTATATACTACGATGTTTAATAGATAATTTAATAAGTAAGTGTAGGTACTTTGTTAAGTAAGTGTACCTACTTTAGAAACAAAAACTATTTTTGTCAATATACTTTATTGTTAATTTTTTGTATAAAGAACGGATAATTAGTTGTACATACCTAGATACCGTATCCAGTAAAGAAATATAAAGCTAATGTTTGCTTTTGTTTGTTTCATTTAGTTAACGTACCAAGAAGGTACATAATTATGTCGTCCATTTAGGTAAATACGCGTAGTTAGTTAACTTTGCTCTCGAGACCATTTACTCCGAAACTTCAAAGGGGATATGCGTGCACAACGCGCATTTGTGCTTTTCTGATTTTATAAATGCCACAATTTGAAGTTGGTGTTTTGTGTTGAGAAAATGGTGTAGGTACTTTGAAAAAGTCTACATTTAAAACTTAATAGTCAAACGTCTAAATATTTTGTATTTAAATGTTACTTTTAAGTAATTAAGTTGTGGTCTAGTGAGTGATAGATACTCTAGGGTGTTTCTTAATATAATATTCGCATTATTCGTCATAGAATATTCGCATTATTAATCCAGGCCGACGCGCACCTTTGTCAAATTAAGAGCGCTTACTGGGCTTCCGTAGCAGCAGGCGTCTTACTGCCTTATAACCCCTTTACGAGGAAGCAGTAAGACAAATGAAAAGACTAACACTGTCATTTTTTAACTTAGTTGGTTTATATGCTACTAAATTTGGCTGCCAACTTCACACCGGCTTTTAACCGACTTCCAACTTAAAATGGTTAAATTTCGAAATAAACAAAAAACATTAAAAAACCTACTAACCAGTTGAGAAAGTGCAAATTGAAATACATATTATTTGAGAACCCTAGGGCCTGGCTACAACACCACGGCCGATGTATGCCGGCGCCCGCGCCGTCGGTTGCGCCCGCGAAAGGTCTGAGACGTCTTTTTGTGGTATGGCAACGGCAACGTGCGCGGTGCGCCGCGTGCGTTTGCGGTTGGGACAACCATGTAAATTGGTAAACTATATTTAAATAAAGGTACGATCGCAAAATCTATAACTGCAAAACTAGCCCTCTCACGACCACCTGTCTTAGGGTCGTATCGTGTCAAGACGCGGGCGCCGCCCGCTCATTTGGTGTTGTGGCCAGATCCTAAGTTCTCATGTGCTCAAATATATTAGAGTTATTTGATCAAATTTAAGGAGAGCAATTTTATAAAACGAAACGGCAGGTAAAGTTACGCTGCGAAACTTCCAATATCTATTTGACTGAATAAAACTTTCGTGAACTCGACGATTCGTAACATATTTTACCGTCTTTTCAACTTAGTTTTTCTTTAGTTGCCGAAAATCCAACAAGTAATGCTATTTTGTAAAACTCGAAGTTGTTGTCGTTGCGGCAAGTTATTTTGAAGCGTTTTTCTTTATTCCGTTCCATGTAGGTAATCATAATAAAGCCAAATTTACTATATACCTACCTACTTATGGTTTACTCAATTGAACAAATTAACTCTAAGGCATATCTAAGTGAGTAAAAACATTTATGTTCAAAATTGAAATATTGAAGTTAGAAATGCCTCAAAGCCTCTTTGTCCTACTCATACTAATATTATAATGGTAAAAAATGCAATGGTATTTGTTGTCCCCTCAAGCAAAAGCCGCCGAACCGATTGCGATGTATAGATAGCTAAAGACCTGGAAAATAGGCTAGAATAATATAGGACACATAGGCTACATTTTCTCCGACTGCGCGACACAAAGAAGGGTTATGTATGGTATTTTAATTGTATTTTATTACCCGGGAATTATGTTCAAAATAAAATCATATTGTATGCCGCATACAAAGCGATGTGTTGAAGTACTGTCGGGACATAAAACTAAACTTTTTCTTTGTGCAATTAGGTACATTAATTTAAGTTTATTATGATGTATATGTAGCTATGTAGGTATGTTATGAAATCGGCCTTCACAAAGCTTACGACACGAAAACATTGTTAGAAGCTCTGTTAACTCTTTGAAATGAGTATACGTATCTCCCAGTTATAAATAACAGTCCGAAATAACAAATGTTGTTTACGTCTGTCGGTTAATCAGTGTAAAGCTATGCACAAACATGGCCGAACACTCGCGTGGCTTCGACGAAAGCATAAATCGTAAACCTAAATGAAAATGACTTTTTGTAATGTTATTTGTAAATGTTAGAAATCTTATCCATCGATTGGTATACTATAGAAACTTGTTTCTGTACTGAATCATTTTTATAGAGTATAGAAAGTATTTTTTCCTTAAGTGGTCGATAGGTGTATCACCCTATTTACTTAATTTCAATTTGGCTGCGTTTTGTCCTTCTCGATCTCTTACGTGCTTCGGAAGACACCGAAGCACGTAAGTTCGGACGAACTGAAAATTCTAACACTAGGTGAGCCCCACCACTATACGAAAACAAGAATAAGAAGCCGGCCTGCATATCCGCAGACTACGTTGTCCGAAATGTGTTGTTGGTAGTACCTACCTTCTTCGTTTGATATGGGTTCCCTACTAACTTGATATTCAAAACGGCTGAATTAAGTATTAAATGCTCGATAACGTATTACTTGACTACTCATGTCATGGCACATGAATCGTGATCTTTATAGTTTGCCACTTCGATGCATCAATCGCTATTGATCGTTAGAGAGACACATATACCTAAGCATAAGCAACGGTCTCAATAGACTGATTGCTAAATATAATAATTATTACTATAAAAAATGTTATGAGAGTACAATATAGGTACCTACTGTCAATTTTATTGAATTTCAAATCTTAAAAACCCCGTCCTGCCCTCGTCTACTAAAACCATAATTAAGTTTCAAATAATTTGTAAAATTTTAGTAGCTGAACGACCAATTCCTAAAGATCATTAATTACGGTTTATTAAACTGAAAACCTTGAAGTTTGAATAACCCACTTATATTAAAATGTTATGGGAATTTAAGGAAGGGTGGAATAAATAAAATGAAAGGGTAGTTTCATAATTTGTCTTTGATAGTTTTCTACCTACATAATTGCATTCAGATCTAAGTAAGTTACCTATTTGAGTTCCTAACGGCAGAATACAGAAACGCAACTCAAAATTTGAGTTCTACTTAGACACCTAAGCTCCTCACAAATTAAAAAAATCCCATACTATTTTAAATTTAAAAGCAGTTCAATTATTTAAGAACGTGGCGATTGTTACCATTTCCTTACAAACTTAATACCAAAATAAATTATGATAAATTTAGTTTTCTACCTTAATATCGATATTATTCGGATTAAGATTTTACTTTTACAGGGTCCACCACAAGGTTTTCCAAAATATTCATTCGAAATGAAATAAAACGGAGAAACATTTTTTTTCATTTTTATAGGGTCCCCTATAAAAATAAAATCTTAATCCGAATAATATCGATATTAAGGTAGAAAACTAAATTTGAGGACTAAAGGACTAAAGGAGTTGTCGGGGCGTCTGATCGAGGCGACTGGTGATCCCAGAGCTGGCGGTTTTCTGTCTCAGCGAGTTAGCCTCGTTATTCAGAGGGGGAATGCCGCCAGCATCTTGGGGACCATGTCTCGGGAGGGTGTCATCGACGACGGGCTCTTTTCATTTTAGATTTAAGTTTTAATTTTAGTTTTGTTTGTTTGTTATTCACCTTTTTTATTGTTTTTTTAGGTAGAAAACTAAATTTTTCATAATTTATTTTGGGATTAAGTTTGTATGGAAATGGTAACAGTCGCCGCGTTCTTAAGTACGCCTCAAATTTTAAATGGCGTTTCTGTATTCGACTGTAAATAAGTCAGAATTACGGAAACATTTATTGATTGATATTAATAATCAACAAATTTTTCGGTAATTTCCGTGATCTTCCGTAAGTCTCCATAGAGACTGATGACGGCTTTTGTGGCGCGTCGGGCTGGCACGCAACAAAGGTTTTGGGTTCAATTCCCGCCGGTGATAAGTATTTATGTAATACCTATATTTTTTTTTTGCATTTACAAAAAAAACTTATTTTTTACACGATTTTTTTTGACCCAGCAACTAAGTATGTTACCTATCTTTAAGCCAATCGTCCACCGCTAACTAAACCAAGTTAGTTTATCTTAACTCTCCAGTTTTTCAAACAAACGAGCATAGCTGGCAGTCATGCGGTGGACGCAAATGTTTAGAAAACCTGACTCGACTATGCGGAGCTAAGCTAAACGAACTAATTTTAGTCGGCGGTAGACGAGCGGCTTTAGCATTGAGTAGTAAATCATTTATGTTTTATGTCCCTTCTGAGTAAATTCTGACCAACCTAATGTTTACGTCTGCCACTAATAAATAACGATTAAACGGAAAATGCGTGGGACTGTCATTTGGACATGAAAAACGACAAATTAATTATGATCAAGAGTTTTACTGTGGACATTGCAATCAACGACACGAGTATGGTGGGTAAAGCTGAAATGTTTGTTTATGGCATTGATCTCAACCTTAACAGCAGCCACTGCGGTAACGTTACCTCAAATCCAATGTTACTTTTAACGTCATTTCATTTACGGTTTACGTAACAATGTTGTCAGCGCTGCAGCGGCTTTTATAGCCTTAATAATAAACGTGGATTAAGGTCGGAGTGGTTTTATCACTTTTTGTTTCTGTCTGTCAACTTTAAAAGTCCTTCATAGTTACATTTTCCCGGGTCTTTATCGCGTATTATTATTTATTTTCTTACCTCGACGTTTCAACCATGTTACAATGGTCTTGGTCGCGAGGGGACTGGAGCAGCGGCGGGCGACGTCTTCTTATATACTACTGCTTGTGGACCGTTGACCGAAATCATGTGAATTTAAAAAGTTTTTTGAAAGTTCTTGTCACGAAAAAAGTCAAAGCAGGTTCTCACTACTCCAACCTTACTCCACATTTATTAATAAGACTATAAATGTTTGTTTCGGGTAAAGAGAACATGGAATATGTTTACGACATCACCTCTAGTACTAGTGCATAATATCTTAAAGGGATCTTTGTTACGATATCTTTGGACCAGCTTTTCTATTGGACGTTATTAATTACTCAAAGAATTAACTTACTGAACTATTCTACTCTTGAAGTATCCAAGTAAAATCTTAAGATGTTTCAAAGTGTTTCAAAGAAGTTTTAAAAAGCCCGTCTACCCGAGAACAGGAAGTCTGGAAAGACCACGAAACGTCGGACGTTGAAAAATAGTTTTTACTTAACAAAAGCAACTTGTGATAACAAAAGTTGTTTTGCGGTGCCCATCATAACTCGCAGCCAAATCATCGGAAACAAAAAAATCAAAATGCATTCGTTAAAGATGTTTGTCGAGGTATTCACGAGAGGATTTTTTTTTTTTTCGATTTTTCGATTTTTCGTAGCACTTGGAAGCCAAAAACCAGATTTTCGCTAAAAAAAAACGGCTAATTTGCTGTTGTAAAATTGATAATAATTGAAAAAAAAAAAAGATCTCGACAATACCTGGGGAATTATGTGAAGAAACACTGTGCAAAATTTCAAAACGATTGGTCCAGTAGATTTTTAGTTATGGTGGACACGGACTTTAAAAATGACAAGTCTCAGAAAAACGCTTTAAAGTTTTTCTTGAGATAGGTATTATGCATTCGATTAAAAAAATTAAAAAAAAAACGAAAAAAAATTTTTTAATACCTTACCCCCCCCCCCCTTAAGTAGATAGGGTAATCTTTTTAGTATTTTCATATGAAAACCGTTTGATACGGAACAGAAAATAATGTTATTTTATTTTTCATCATTTTTAGTTGAGCGGAGTCATTAATGCGTCAGTTTATTCAACACTTAACGATTTTTAGGGTTCCGTACCCAAAGGGTAAAAACGGGACCCTATTACTGAGACTTCACTGTCTGTCTGTCTGTCTGTTTTCATAGATATAGGTATATTCTTTTGGACTCTTTCACGCTATGAAAACGATGACTCCGGTGAACACCGGAAACGATGAAGCTACGACTGGAAGGCCAACAAATGTTTCTTTTATAAAACTGTCCATAACTATTTGGTTTATAAAATCTACGAAACCCTGTCTGAACGTAACTTATGATGAGTAACTCGTACATGTGAGTAGGTATACTCTTTATATTTTGTGTAGACAGCTAAGGAGAGCCGAGCTACTGGAGCACGAGTAGCTGCCGACTGGCTAGGCAGCAGTTCGGACGCTGCTTCGCACTATGGATACCAGCTATAAGACCCAGAGTTACACCAAGCGACAATTCTCGCTAGTTTGACAATAAATAAATAAAAGCCCATTAAAATGTCCCACTAGGGTCTCCTCTTAAAGGTGTTAGGCAGTGAGACGCCACGAGACCCTACTCCAGATTAGCGAATGTCTCATGCCTTCGGACCGTGATGAGTCCTAGGACATGTCGCTTTCCTCACGATGTTTTTCCTTTACCGTAACAGCGATATTATTAACGCGCATAGCTTTTTCTTAAAGAAAAAGACATCGGCCTTCAAAATAAAGGGGTCTACCACTAGACCAACAACGCCCCAACATTTTAAAATCAAAACGAATTTTGCATAGCTTATTTTCAGGCTACAGTTGTAAGCACGATACTAACACAAATACGTAAACAAATTTGCTCCTCACATTAACTCACACTACACTACTGTAAGAACATTCAAAGCGCGAAACGATTTACAAATACCTTACAAATTCATGACATTTACATCAAAATTGTTTACAGTGAGCGGATACCGCGTGTAAACTATGAAACGGACGCTTGGCATTTACAGCTTATTGTGTGGGGGCAACGAGGTGGTAAGGCAAAGATGCAATCCATATAAAGTAGGTACCTACGTTACCCTGTACCTTAGCATACCTAGCATAGAACACATAATCCTGTGGTATCATTGATGCATTTCTGCAACGCTTTAGGATTAAAATATTTCTCTGTATTTGTCTTAGGTAGGTATACTTATGTATGTTAATCTTTGTATCGTTTGTTGTGAAAAAAAAATTGTACTTTCTGTAGCTCAGTTCTAAAAGAATATGGCTACAGCATTTTCTACCCGTCGCTTTGTCTTCATTGACTACACCTACTGCAAATAGATTTGGCAATGTTTTTACTGTCCTATTCTCATTGGAACCAAATAGTTTACCCGCTACCGCGCGGGGACAACTCGAAGTTCGTCAGTCTCTCCCTGATCCCTGAATCGCCTTTTACGACTCCCACGGGATTATATCAGGTAGCCCTATTCTATGTCAATAATACCGAATACATAATAATATATTCAAATAAAAATTACCCAAAAAAAGTCACACGTCAAACCGCACGTGCGCTAATACCAACACGCACCACCCACCAACGTCCATTAATATTTTTTGTGACGTCATTACACCCTATGTACCTATATAATATAATAGGCAGGAGCACGAACCTTTATCCCATTATGTTTGACTAACTGCAATAAATATGATTCGGTGACATTGCGAAAAGTAAGGGAGTTTATTTTACCCTTGAATCGCTTCAGAAATATTTGGTATTCTTGCATATTCTTTTTTGCAGTCGCTTTAAAGCTCCCAAAATAATTACTCGACTTTACGTTAATTCTGATGCTTCATTTTTATATATGTCCACCAGACAACTATTTTAAAACTTTTTACAAGAAGACAGACCAGCGAAGTACTGATGCTGACAGGCGCGGTAGCGCCTGGCAATATCTGTACTTCGATGGGCGACCGTTTAAGTGTGGGTTTTTTGCACAGCGGTAGGTAGGTGTTCGAGCAACGCGGACGTAGTCGCGGGCACAGCTAGTATAATAATATAAGTCTAAGATAAAAACAAGTAGGTTCCTAGGTAATTTAAGAACTTCTAGGTGGGCACCTGAAACTAACTTAGTTTAGTCGGTGGTGGACGTTTGGATTTACACAGTACCTAGTACATTAATACATATAAAAACATAGTATAGATGCGATATCTACGAAGACAAATATAGTCATACTATTCAAATTTCAGTACAAAAACAATGACAAAGGAAACCACTTCACTCTAACTAATGGCATGATCTTGTAAACATATTGTTTCTTTTTTAAGATTATGTTCAACATCCGGCATGACTATCAAAATATGTTTAGCGTACTATTTCGCAATCAGACTTAAGAATGTAGGTTATTTCCCTAATTGAGAATTATTTCAAACTTACGTGACTACGTAAGCCTAACTGATCAAGGTGTCACACTTGTCAACAAAGTGAGACATAAGTCGGGTTGTCCCAGGTTCGCCCGTTTTACCCTTAGGCCGGGCGAACTTTGGATACGTTTGAAGTCGTACGAATAAACCCATCCTTCCAAATACTAGAAAAGCGCGCAGACTGAGTACGAATTAGTCGTACGTATACTGATATGCAGTCTGCGCGCTTCCGTAATACTTGGTCAACATGATCATAAATGAAAACTGGACAGTGTTTCTGTAATTTACACCAACATACTCGTCGTTACTTACAAGGCCTCGAGTATTCAGAATTACAAAGATGACTCTTCAAGCTCCATCTCGCACGCATGAATTTTAAATTTTGGACAGATATCTTGTCATTTTCAAACTCCCTTAAGTGTAGGTTCTTTAAAAATGCAATCTCGATATCTGTGAAGATTTAAAAAAGCCGACCAAGTGCAAGTCGGACTCGCGAACAAAGGGTTCCGTACCACTATAATAATTGAATACTGAACCAACCAATTCGTGATCGCAACGGTAACTATAAAATTTATTTTATTACTGGCGCCAGTCTATCAATCACTCCATCACTAGATAGCGCCAGTGGTAAAAAAACATCGCGGCGTTTTTATGTCTAAAATCTAGTTTGATGTATGGGAAGCCCCCCATTTAAACATTTGTTTTATTTTGTTTTTAGTATACTAATTGTTATAGCGGCTACAGATATACATCTTCTGTAAAAAAATCAACCGTCTGGCTATCACGGTTTATAAGATACAGCCTGGTGACAGACGGTCAGACACCAAAGTCTCAGTAATAGAGTCCCGTTTTTACCCTCTAGGTACGGAACCTTAAAAAGGTACACTACAAAGGGTCGATTGAACATGAATGTACCATCTCAAGAAAACACTCAAGTTTTATCGTTAAGCTTCGACCTTCGCTTCGGTTGAACTCGAGAGGTACTCAATTGTCGTCCCCTGTCTCTGGTTACGTTGAAGTGGATCTGCCGGCTTTGCTGTCACGGTACTATTTAATGATCTTTTTGTAATTACTTTTACACGAGATACGTTGATTTATGTCTAGCTATAAGGACCTATTGTAGAGTAAGATAAGATTCTGATATTTTATATTACGTGTAATATAGATATATTACATGTTGGGTACCTTTAGAAATGTGTTTTTATTGTACTTCTTGAAGGCGTTATTGACCGAGCGAAGCGTCTCTGCTTCAAGTTTGGTAAAATTTTCTTTCGTCTGTCAGTATATTGGTTCTCCCCTACAGGTTGTGTATCTCAACCGATCTTCACGAAACTTGGTAAATAGACTCGAGGTTATAGTTTTTTTTTGTCGTGGAGGTTTTTGATCGGTGGGGTATTTTGCCCACTACGGACGTAAATGATATTATCTTAGGTGTATGAGAAAAATAAGTTTTAAAATCTATGAAATAAACATTACTAATGTAATGTTTATTTCATAGTTTATAATTACAGTTTATAACATTTTCCCTTAGATAAAAATGTTCTCTCTATCTAATATTTAAAATTTCCATGTCACAATGTTAGTTACCGTACTCCTCCGAAACGGCTTGACCGATTTTTATAAAATTTTATATGCGTATTCAGTAGGTCTCAGAATCGGCTACTATCTATAATTTATAAGGCAAAACAACGTTTGCCGGGTCAGCTAGTTTTTCTATAATATCTCTTCCCATGAAGTCTTGTCATTTAAAATTAGAAATTATCATAATTAAATACCACACATTATTTTTGAAAGAGGTTTGATGAATTCAAAAATGGAATTAGGTACCTGCTAAAAAGTCGTGTGCATTTGTGAGAGCGTCGAGGCGCACATTTACTATTAGTATTGTGAATGTTGTAAACTCGTGCAAAGTAATAGCTTCTATAAGCGTCTCTGAGCTAGGCCGCTAACAGATGAACAGATAAATGGACATGTGAAAACTATACGGATTTCTTGTTGACTTTGAGACCAAAACACACACGATAGATAAGCTTAAGCGCAATACCCACTGAGCCCGCCAGGCCACCGACCTATGTCGGCAACTTTTTGTCGGCGGGCTAGTTGGCGGCTTCACTTATTGCAAGTCGGAAAATTTTGTCGCGTCGCCGGGCAACTGAGCGAAGGCGTACGCAAGCCGCCGGCGTGTCGGCGGGCAATGTTGGCGACATGTTTCTTTTCATATAGGCCGCCAGGTTGTGTCGGCGGGCTGTGTCGGCGCGGCGGCCCGGCGGGCTCAGTGTGTATTGCGCTTTAGACACGATAGGTAAGCTTTCAACCGTAGTTTAACAGTGGTAAACAGTGGTGAGATAGTGATCTCACCTGATGGTATGTGATAATAAAATATTCTAAGATCTAGCACGCTCATGGAAAAGGAGAAACCCGGCAGTGGAATAAGATGGTTGCATTGTTTAGGAACACGGATGAAACTTTTAAAACAGCGTCAAATTCCTTTCGAATAAAAACGTTTTTTTATTTATTTATAAAGAATAAACACAAAAAACGACCTACTAAAACATTTGCCAAATCTAAAATAAAGTTTCATTTAAGGACCATATTCTGAAAAACTGAAAATCCATGTCGGGCGCATCGAAAATTGTTGATTATTTCATGACGGAATGTCGTAGAACTTTTTTTTGTGTACAGATTGTAGGCGACATTGTTTCCGATATTTTAGTGCAGTTTCCATACTAATATGTCGAAACGTATTGAAGCCTATCGACATTTTAGCCAAATCAGACATTTTTTGTCTAAAATTTGGATAGGCTTTGCACCAATAGGAGGTTCTTGTCTTAAAACTACACCAAAATGTAGGAAACAATGTCACCTACAATCTGTGCACAAAAAAAAGTTCTACGACATTCCGTCATGAAATAATCAACAATTTTCGATGAGCCCGACAGGGATTTTCAGTTTCAAGGTCGTTGGCGTATATACTCCTCTTAAAATCACGAACCCTGTGTTTGTTTATTACAAAAATAAAAGAAACGGCTGAAAAATTGGAAAAGGTACAAAAATCTTGTTTAATTTTGTGAATAAATTCTGAAATAAATTTACTTTGACTCTCGTATCAAGTTCTTTTTTTTAATTCTCGTGAAAAATATTTAAGAGGATAGTCTCCATTCTCTTTCTCCATAACGACGTAGTTTAAATTTTTCTCCCTGGATAAAGACATTAGAGCAAATATGTTTATGCCATAAAACTTATATCTTTTATTATTATTTTAATTAGAAAATATTAAAATAATAATATAAATAAAAAAAATAAAAAAATGAAAAAAATAAAAAGGTAGATGCATAGTCATGATAGAAATAAGTTTTATGGCATAAACATATTTGCTCTAATGTCTTTATCCAGGGAGGAAAGTTTAAACTGAACTGAACTGAACTGAACTGTAGTCCTCCCTGAATAAAGACATTAGAGCAAATATGTTGATGCCATAAAACCTATATCTGTCATGACAATGCATCTACCTTTTTATTTTTTATATTTTCTAATTAAAATAATAAAATGAAAAAAAAATACAAAGGTAGATGCATAGTCATGACAGATATAAGTTTTATGGCATAAACATATTTGCTCTAATGTCTTTATCCAGGGAGGAAAATGTAAACTACGTTTGTATGGAGAAAGAGAATGGAGACTATATATCCTCTTAATTAGATTGCAAAAACAATATTTAGGGTTTTAGCGGACCTCGGGCTTCCGAGAAGGATGCAATCAAGAACATCGTGAGAATGAGAGGTATACAGAATTTTAAAAACCAAACATTAAATAAAATAAATAAATTCTGTCAACAACACATAGCGCCATCTAGCCCCGTGGTAAGCTACTAAGCTTGTGTTACGGTGACTAGACAACGGATATACTACATAAATTTATTTTTCTTTTGTAAATACATACATATTATACATAGAGGGACACCCAAACCAGATACAAATATTTATTTTTAAGCATAAATACTTGCACCTGGCGAGAATCGAACCCGCAACCTTCTGCATTGCAGCCGTGCTTTCGCACGACGCGCCACAGGTCGTCATTATCAAACATTATATTAGTAGAAGAGTTTTAAAAATAAATTCCTTTTCAGATTGGCTTTCTTCATCCAAGATTTGCAATAATTTGCATCAACAAAAGAATTTCACTCGGTACACGATAGTTGCACGCAAGTGGCGGATGCTCCAACAATGTGAATTTATGGCAGTGATTAGTGTCCTCTTTATGGTCCATTTGTTGCGGATAAGAGCATCTTGTCTTGCTAAACCTCCCTCGATGATACTGAACTTGGTAAGTGGAGTTGAGAAGGAAATTGCAGCGTTTTCATAAGCACGAGTACTTTATTACGGCTTACTTATGTGTTTTCTTTATTTATTAAACGTTAATTCACTTGCCTTCAGACGGATTGCGATTGTATTTCATTTATCATTTATCTCCAGCCTTCAGGGGACAATGGTTCCAATTTCTTCTTTTCTAGCATTAAAGTTTAAAGTTTTTTTTTTCATTTCTTCTAGTTGTTTTTAATGTTATTTTAAAGGCGTTTTAATACAAAAAATATAGGTACCTATTACCTATACCTACATTGCTTTAGTAAAAAAAAACAGCGAAATTGTAACGCTGAAGACTAAAACGTCAAAAGCATCATTGAGTTTGCGGTAGCGTTCTTGTCGCCCTTTTTAACCGACTTCCAAAAAAGGAAGAGGTTCTTAATCCGTCGGGTTTTTTTTTCACACACACTGTTCGGTCAGAGTCTACGTTCCTGATGATGGTCTTTTAAAGCCGAAACGCGTCGATGCACGGTTAATGATTGGTGTCACTAACACTAAAGAATATTTTTGCTGCATGCAACGAGCGGTGGGAGGGTGGTGCTCTTTGCAAGCTGCATATTGCACGCTGTGTTACACTAGTCAGGTGTCGGGACTAAAAACTAAATATAATTCTTTAACATAGTAGTTATGGAGTTCCGAAATGTAACGCCTAATACAATCAATTATAATGGTCATGGTTAAGTCATTTAGCGGAATTAGGCCCCTGATGCCGTATTTAGTACCTACTGTTAAGGTTGAGATCAATGCCTAATTGCCTATGTATTAGGTTTTGATACATCGGTGCTACGACTCTACGACCCCTCTACGAAGAGGTTATCTGTGCTACGGAGACAAGTTCACATAAACATTTAGTACCATTATAATAGGCAATACCATATTATGTAACATTTTAGTACCTTGGGCCTTTAGCAAATTGAAAGTCCGATACAATAAAATTAATTGTATTGACGTTCCATTACCCTGGGCCCATCCAGCCGCACCTGTTTGCCAACCTATTAATATTCATCACCTTACACCACTTAAGTGTACCAAATATCAAAGAACTCGATCTAAGGGACAATCTCATAAAAGAGCTGTGGGTGTGAGCATTTAACGCCAGCAAACGACAAAGTTACATAATTAAGTACATCAAATTATTATTGATATAGAATCTAACACTCGTATTTATAGTCAATTCTAAGTAATTACTTGCCTCAGTAATGTGTTGTCACACTCTCGTTGACATTAAAAATTACTAAGAAGAGCAAGACATGGCATTACTTAGCCAAATAATTCGCTTAATTTTGTAAATAAATACGGGTGTAAGCCGTGACGAAGTCAACGGTTTAGTTAGCTCCAGACGTAGGTACCTATTGAGTCATTCGTTGGGGGTTGCATATGAGCTTATCTCAGAAATAATATTGTGTGTGCGATGCTGGGCTTTTTACCCGACTGCGCGACGCAAAGAAAGGTTATGTGTTTATCAGTCTATGTATGTTTGTTTGTATGTTGGTTTGTATGTTTGTTACACCTGATAGCAAACAACGGTTAACACATCCAAGTTTGGTCGGCACATGGAATGTCCGTGGACTAAATGAGGATGGGAAACTGCAGATTGTCGAGGATGAGGCAAAACGGAAAAACGTACCCCTACTGGGCTTGAGCGAAACACATTGGAGAGGTGCAGGTCATTTCAAACGGACTCAGGCAATGTCATCTACTTCTCAGGACCCGAAAACTCAAGCAGCAATGGCGTAGCTTTCATAGTAACACCTAAGCTTAGAGTCGAGAATTCAATACACCTGTCATCTTGTGTTTTATCGACTACGCTAAGGCATTCGACTGCGTGAGATGGGACAGACTGTGGAACGTATTGTTGGAAATGGGCGTACCGGGTCATCTTGTATCTTTGGTTAGGAACTTATACAATGACAACTGCTCTTATGTAAGAATTGACTCGGAGTGTTCAAATGCATTTCAAACAAAGAAGGGAGTTCGACAGGGCTGTATACTTTCGCCGATGCTTTTCAACATATACGGAGAGTACATAATTCGTAAATGTGCTGAAAGATGGAGCAGTGGTTTTACCGTCGGAGGGAAGACGATAACGAACTTGAGGTACGCTGATGACACTGTCTTACTGGCTCCTAATATGTCGGCAATGAGGGAGATGCTGAATGCTCTGGAGGCGGAGAGTGAAATACTCGGTCTATCCGTCAACAGAAGCAAGACCAAGATCATGATCGTCGATCGTGCCGGCTCACTCACTGATATCGCCGTGGCGCCGGGTATAGACACGGTAAAAGAGATGGTATACCTGGGAGCCAATATCAAAAACGATGGAGATTGCGGTGCTGATATAAGACGAAGAATTGGAATGGCAAAGGATGCCATGACACGGCTGCAGGGAATTTGGAAGGATAGAGGAATCACCATAAAAACAAAGACCCGCCTGGTTCGTGCGCTCGTCCTTCCAATATTTTTGTACGGTGCAGAGACGTGGACAATCAGGGAAGCAGAGAGGAAGAAAATAGACGCATTCGAAATGTGGTGCTGGCGACGCATGCTCCGGATACCATGGACCGCGTTCCGCACGAATGTGTCTATACTTAAAGAACTCCGCATCGAGGACCGTCTTTCCACGATATGCCAGCGACGCATCCTCAGTTATTTCGGACACATTATCAGGCGCCAGGATGAGAATCTGGAGAAACTGATCATCTGCGCAAACGTACAGGGCAAGAGGTCACGTGGAAGATTCCCTATGAGATGGTCAGACCAGCTGAAACCAAAGAGCTCTTCCAGGTTTGAAGAGGGTGTTCGAATGGCCGCAGACCGCAATAAATGGAGGAGCCTTACAAACCGCTCTTGGTGAAGAAGAGTGGTGGTCGCGATCTTCAGTCATGAAGGATCGACCGGAGAGAGAGATGTTTGTTCCTATGTGGCGCTCCAGAGGCCAAACGGCTGGACCGATTTTGATGATTCGCATGTCAATCGATTCGTCTTAATCCTGGAAGTGTCACTGAAGATATGACATTTATCAAAATTCAAAATGGCGACCACAAGCCGCCATATTGTAAAAAATAAAAAAGTAAAAATGGTCTGACTATGTCGAGTGGGGTATCGTTGAATAGGTATTTAAAAAGTTTCTCTAACCATTTTTCATTAAATGTAACCATTTGGGATCTACAACGGTTTAAAGTTGGTTAGAATTCGTCCATACCTTAGATTACCGCAACTTACTGAATAATCCTCAATTTAATAACCCTCTCAATGAAATGATGCGATTGCGATTAAAATACAATAAAATTGATATAATAATACGTCTTGCACCTAATGGTGACTAAAAAGCGCAAAAAAAAAAAAATATTAAAAAACCCGCCTGCTTAAAAAAAACTTTAAATAAAAACATATACATAATAAAAACTGAAAAGAAAATAAAACAAGTCCCAGTAGTCACAGAACATATTATAGACTTTAACAGTCGGGACCCATTACTGGAAAGGTAAACGATGAGCTAGATTTTAGGTAGTCAATGGGTCCCGACTGTTAAAGTCGATATGTTCTGTGACTACTGGGACTTGTTTTATTTTCTTTTCAGTTTTTATTATGTATATGTTTTTATTTAAAGTTTTTTTAAGCAGGCGGGTTTTTTAAATTTTTATTTAAGTTTTAACTTTTGAGGTACGGAACCCTAAAAAGGTTAAACTGTAAGAGTAACTTTACAGTTTGCGTAGCCTCATAATTGGGCCATTATACGGAACCGGGTTTCCCCGGAGGATTTACCGTAATAGTGATGTTCAAACGCTCATTTTCGACTTTTAAAGAACTTATAAATTACTAGCTTTGATAAAGCTATATAGCCTTGCCGCCCCGATTCTCAATCAGCGATGTGTCATTAAAAACAAGTAGTTTTAGATGCACCTTCTTTGATTTTTATGGCTGCAAAATTACAGGATAAATTACGTTGAGTTTGAAGCAAGAGCGAGAGTTACTGTCATTTTAAGTGAATACATAAATAAAAACAGGTTAATTTGTTAGAACAAGGCGTTTCTATTGTTACATTTCTCTGTACTCAGTCGTAAAATAAATGAAAGCTTTCATTACCTTATCTAAGTGTAGTTTCTAAAATACTTCACTAAGGTACTAAGATAAATAGTATTTTCACTTGAACTTCTTATCTTAACTATCAACTTGGATTTATTGTTATCTAAAAACCGACCTCTGAAACAGAATTCCGATGAAAGAAACGATTGTTCGAAAAGAAAGTGATTGTGACCACTAACGATAGGTCTGAGCCAGGGTCTGCCGGTTTGGACCCTCATTACAGTAAATTTGTATACGTAGTGTGTATTACAATGCTACAAGCTGTGTGTGAATTCATTGACCACTATCTCACTTAATGGTAAGTGATGATATTATTATGGTCTAAAATGTAGCACGCTCATATAGAAGACAGCAGTGGCACAAGACCCGACCCCCTACGTTTCAAAAAAGCTGAACCAAAAACAATACAAAAGATTATAAGTAAGCTAAATAGTAGAAAGGCACCTGGAAGCGATGGCATCAGAGTTATGGATATCAAGTGTATTGCTGAGCAAATATCTTACCCGATTTCACAATTGATAAACACTAGTGTCAAAGTTGGTGCGTACCCAGACGAACTCAAACGAAGTTGTGTTCGTCCAATTCACAAAAAGGGCAAACAGGATGATGTCAGCAATTACCGCCCTATCTCTCTTCTACCCTCGCTAGATAAAATCATAGAAAAGTATGTTAGTGACGAGATCCATGCGTTTTACAAGATACATCATTTGATCAGTCCCAATCAATATGGCTTTCAACCGTTAAAGAGTACTACGTCTCTGCTCTCTAAGTTCTCTGACGACGTGAATAGCCAATTACATGATAGGAAGCATGTTTTGGCTCTCTTTATAGATTTTTCTAGGGCATTCGACACGCTGAACCATAAAACTCTATTGACTAAACTAAATAATACTGGTATCAGAGGTCCCGTGTTGAACTGGTGTCAAGATTATCTTACTAACCGTACCTACCAGGTAAAAATAGCCGATGCAGTTAGTGATACCTTTGCAGTGACCGAAGGAACCGCTCAAGGTTCGGTCTTAGGGCCCCTCCACTTTATTGCTTACATTAACGACATGAATAATGTTCTGAAATTTTGTTCGTCCTATCAATATGCGGACGACACCTGCCTCGTAATAGCAGCTAAAGACGTAAACAGTGCCCTTAAACAGCTGCAACAAGACTTTGATGCCATAAATAGGTGGTGTCATGATAACGGACTTGTTTTAAATGCCTTGAAAACGAAAATGATTCATATTAGATCTCCCTATGCAAGAACCTGCAGTGACGTTACCGACAAATTGAAAGCACATGACCATCACTGCCTGCACTCAAACGTAAGCCACTGTTTGTGTCCAACAATTGAAGCTGTGAAAACACACACGTACTTGGGTCTTATTATTGATAATAACTTTAACTGGTTGCCGCATATTGATAAAGTATGTGAAAAACTTAGAGCATTCTTAGCCAATATCATTATTATTAGGGGTAGGATACCGTACAAAGTATTACGTATGCTGTACAACGCGATAGCTGATTCGATTATAAGTTATGGGATTTCTAGTTATGGAAGAACCTATAAAACATACTTAGACAGAGTACATGTTTTACAGACTAGAATCCTTAAAAAAATTGTATCTCCTAAGATTAAAAACCAGTATTATGACAATTACAATAAACTACACTCATCAACAACGTCTAGGGATATTCAGAATTTCTCAATTTACTCAAAAATTGTGTTTACTAACAAACAACATGTATATATTTTTGTAAAGCCTACTTATCAGACTATGATTTAGAATACAACAAAATATTGTTTTATGCTTAAATATTTTTTTATTTAAAAAAAACGCAAAAAGTGAAATAATGTTAAATTTAAGATAAAATGTCTATCTAAGGAAAAAAATAAAGTAAAACGAAATTATTAGGTTTTTTTATTTGAAGTTAAAATTAGTAGTCAGTGAAACCACCCATGACGTTAATCACGGCCCTGCAACGGTTTTTCATGCTTTGAATCAGGTTGTCAATATCTTGCTGCGGAATATTGTCCCAGGTCCTGCTAAGATGCAAAAAAAGTTTCTCTTCAGTCGCAACATTTGGAGGCAAATTCCTCAAAGCCCTTCTTTGAAGCATATCCCACGCGTGCTCTATGGGGTTTAGGTCTGGTGACTGCGCAGGTCAGTCTAAGACCGACACGTCGTGCTCCTCTAGCCAGCTGGTCACCACTCGCGCAGTGTGCGGACGGGCGTTGTCGTGCATGAGCGTGAAAACTTGGCCCATTTGCAGTCGATGGGGATAGATTATTGGTGCTAGCACCTGATTACGGTATTTTTCGGCAGTCATAGTGTTTCTGATCCAAACGAGGTCTGTTCTTCCACCAATACGAATTCCCGCCTAAACCATATTTGTTCCGCCATGGTATGGATGGACCTCCTGAGGGTGTTGCAGACGGTTGTCACGACCAGAAGCTCGCCATACGCGTACTCTACGTGAATCAGGATGAAATCCGAATCGGGACTCATCGGTAAACAACACTACCGACCACTCGATATCTTCCCAAGGCAAATGTTCTCTAGCCCACTGTAATCTTCGTCCACGATTTCCTCTGCGTAGTGCTAGAGTACGAAGCGGCCTGCGAGAATGAAGGTTAGCCTCGTGCAGTCTTCTCCTCACAGTTTGGTCACTGACAAGCACCTGGTGGTCTGACTGGAGCGTTTGAACCAACTGCATGGCCGTAACATTTGGTTGTCTTCTCGCGGCCACTTGCAAAAATCGGTCTTGTCTTTGGGTAGTTATCCGCTTTCCGCCTGGATGCCTTTCAGCCACTTCACCAGTAGCACGATAACGTGACCACAATCTTGATATCACGTTTTGTCTTGTTCCAATCTCCTCGGCAATACTCCGTTGAGTAGCCCCAGCTTGGAGCATTCCTACTGCCCTTAACATTTCGTTTCTTGTTAAATGACGCCGCTGCATGATGCATACAGTTGTATTAAATTGTAATTAATCAAAAAAAAATTATTAAAACTTCAATTTGTTTAAACAAAATGCTTAAAACTGCGTTAAGTAAATTTAAACCTTCGAACTCGCTACAATAATTGCCGCGCTAATCTTGTTTTTAATTAATTTTTTAAAATTCAAATTTGGAATCATACAATAAGGCCTACACAATAAGGTTCCATTAAAATATTTTTAAATCGGCCAGTATTTTTTAAGTTTAAGAACTTTATATAAAATATCCCTAGACGATGTTGATGTGTATTTAAACACTGCAATACATTACCTATACATCACAAATTCGAATATAATCTGTTGAAAGAACAGTTTTTTAATACTGACCTACAACAAAACATTGAACATGGGAAAACTACCCGCTCAGTAATTAATAGAAAATTAAAAATAACATGGGCCCCGAATAATATTTATGGTAAGAAAACAGTGAAATACTTACTTCCTCGGTTATTAAACGATCTGGAGTCTGATTTCAGAGATTCTATAAGCTCCAAAAATATTAAAAGGAAGCTCAAAGCTCTTTTTATTGACACCTTATAGGATATACAGAGAAAGGACTGAATACTCCGGTACCCATGGTCGCTCGGCGTTCGCGCGGTTGACCGCTACCCGTTACACGTTGTACAGTGGCGCACTCGGTGTGGGCGATGTGGGTAGGTGACGATCATGCTCCGACCCGAGCGGCTCCACTCGATGCACTCTCACTAACTCACACCACTAACATTACATCACACTAACAAATGTATGGCTTTTGTTTTTCGTATATATTTTTATCAAACAATGATGCAAAATACTATCAACTTTAGAATGCTTTTTTTATTTTTTATTATTGATTCCTATTAACTACGAGTAGGTACTTACTTTTTCTTTTCTTATGATAAATTTATGTGAATGCAACCAAACAAGTTTCATGATTTGGAGAATAAATAATTTAATATTTATATTTATATACAAACTTTCTAGACTACAAATAACATTTATACCTACCTATACTATGTACTTACCTTAGACTATTTGAATGCGGTCACGTACCTAACTAAATTTAGCACGCAAGACAAATCATCGGGATTTATGGCCTGCATATTGTTTTATAAGCTAATTTTAAGTTGTTATAAATAAATAAATAAAAAAAAAAAAAATGGCTGCTCCGTTCTACGTCTCGGAACACGAACGAGTCCGCTTGGCGCTACGAATTACGGAATTTCGGATTACGGAGGGGTTTCGGAAGCCGAAATCTCTCACAAAGAAACCCATTCTGAGGTCTCTGCATAGTATACGTAAGGTTTCCCGGACGGGACGTGTCAAAAATCCCGTGCCATCCCCCCCATCGTCGCCCCGACGGGATTTTTGTATGTAGAAATTGACACGTCCCGTCCGGGAAATGTTACGTATGCAGATACCTTTGGTCGCCTTTTACGACGAGCACGGGATAAATTACGACCATAAAATAAATAAATAAAATAAGGCGCGCAGCCAGTAAGAAAAACGGGTGGGATCTTGTCCCACTGTCGTCTTCTTTCTTTTAATATTGTATAACGACCACACTCTCTAAATTTCAGCTCTCTACTATCAACGGTTTAGGCAGTATGCGTTGATCCATCAGTCAGTCAGGGCAAAGCATATTATAGATGTAAGATGTAACATGTAGATGTTTTTTACCCGGCTGCAAGGAAAGGGTTATGTTTTTCGCGCCTATCTTGTATGTTTGTAATATTGTTTATTCTCTCGTATCTTCCAAACCACTCAACAGATTTCTTTAATTAGGGTATCGTTATTTAAGTTATTTTTACATTGTAATCAGATGGTCTCTTGGAGTACTTATTGTTTAAAAGTTTTCAAATTAACGTAGGTACCTAGGTTCATTTCCAAAACGCAATTTCCAGAAGATAGGTTCATTAAATTTTCCGACGTCTGTTTTCGGATCTCTTCGAACAAACTTGTTTGATTCTATTGAAACATAATACCTACAGTCGAGATCTCCAATAAATATTTCTATTTGTACCAAGGTTTAGTTTCGCCGACGTCTGATTGTTTCGACAATTGTGGGATTGACCTATTGAAATTGAAACTTAAAACTATTCAAATTTGTTAGTTGCCTAGTTGTTTAAAGTCGGTTTACTCACTAGCAAACTGTAACACAAATAGAACTATAATATATCAAAAATACATGACCATTTTAAAACGTTTTCAATTCCTGACAAAACTGAATCAAAATCTATATCTATAAAATGCTGTGTCCTGAATTCTGGCTGTTCAACGCATAGCCTAAACCGCTGATAGAGAGCTGTTTAAAGAGTTTACTTTATATGAAAGAAATTTTTAACGGGACTAACGCGAGTGAAACTGCGGGACACAGCTAGTAGTCAATAAAATAATTACTGACGAAAGCGGAATGTAAGGAGTCAGTTTAGTTTTTCACTTTAGTCAGTCCATGACGAACGTGAAGCAAAACAGTCAATAAATACACTTCCTAACGAAAGCGTAATCTAATAGATGTAACCTAAATTGAAATTAGGAGTTATGATCTGTGGTTTCAGAACACAAACTCCGAAGAGGAGAAACCTTGTGATTTCTTCTCAGACACTTTTGGTTACAGTAGGTACAGCCGTGTAGCCTCGGCATAGAATAGGGTTACCCCAACTCTTCCCGTGGGTGTCGTAAAAGGCGACTAAGGGATCTGAGGGAGACTAGCAAACCTTAAGTTCTCCCCGCGCGGTGGCTGATAAACTGGTGGGTCCTTAGGAGGGTTGGTGTCAGGCAGGCGACCGGCCGTAAAATATTGCCAAATCTATTTGCACAAGGTATAGTCAATGATGACTTGCTTACTGTGCCGACCCCAAATAAATAAAGAAATTAATTTGGGGTTTAGCGGACCCCGGGCTCCCGGGAGGGATATTATGGAACCGGGAACATCGCTCGGATGAGAAGAAGGTACAGCAGTAATAGTTGTGTAATTGCGTGTACTGTAACCAAAAGTGTGTAATACTTGAGCCTGCAACGAGCGCTAAAAAGAAGCTTAAAGATAGTTTTAAGGCTAAGCCCCACCTCAGCGCACGCCGTGCACGGCCACGCGGTGCAAGGATTCATTTGTTTGACTACGTGGGTTAACGTTTCCACTGCAGTACACGCTATACACGAATATTAACCCACGACTATGTACAACTATAGCACAGCACCGTCATACATACGTCTTGTGGAACGCACGCATTTTGTATCGGCCGGCCCCGTTTCCGTGTATCGCGTGTACAGCGAGCATGGCGTTGCCAGCGTTAAGCTACGTGCGCCCCATATTCGATCAAGCCACGCGTGTCAATTCATGCGTAGCGTGTACGTGGGTTGCAGTGGATATTTTCTTACATACATTTTCTTGCAAAGCGAAGCTTAGCACACGTGCGTATCCTCTCCGTGCACCGCGGTGGGTCCGCGTCTTTAGGTCAATAAAGTTCCGTTGCAATGCAGTTGAAAGTAGTTCTCTCTAGATCTTGACATGAAATGTTGAACAAATCTATTATAGAAATCACCCCCCAGATTAATAAAACACTCGAATGGAACTTTATGGACGTGACAGAGAAACTGCTACCTATTTACATATTATGTAATGTTTTGTGAAACAACAAACATTGAATGTCGTGTCGTCTATTGCATGTTTCACTTGGGGCTCTCGTAGCTTACTGATTTCGAACAATACGACTATTGAAATGAAAGGATTATACTCATAATATACTAGAGTTTTAGTCGTATCTGCTATCTAGTCGTATAGAGATTTAGTCGCAGTGCTCCAAACCCTTAAGGACAGATTCTCAAAAAGACGATTACCATGAAATTCGTTATGTAGATAGCTGGAGACCTGATAGAATAAAACATAGACTACACATACTTTTTATCCCGATATTTCCGGAATATTATATTATTTCCGGATATTTCCGGATCGGAACTTACTCGGGCGAAACCCACGTAAGTTCCGATCCCGTGTATTTCACACAAAAATAGAAAAGAAAAACAATATCTGGGGGCACGGCAGTGCCCCCGCCAAGTCGAGCAACAAAGCGGCACGGCCGTACCATTCTTTTCTCGAAGCAACTCAGGCCATTTTCGACCTCCTATAACTGCGTTGTGAATAAAACTAGAAACCTGAATATTCTGTAACCAAGCAGGTATTGTATAAAGACGGTAAATTTCAATTTTCATTCAATTTGAACCAGTAGTTTAAAAATTATAACTAGTCAAAGTTTCTTAATTTTGTTAATTTTGTTACTCACTGACTGACCGATCATCAAAATTCAAAAGGCACTTCTAGCAGACATAGAAGCTTCTAATTCAGAATACAATTAGTGTTAAGTGTATACATTAAGGGAAAATTATAAAACAAAAAAATATCGGTCCTGTTTTCCCGATAAACACAAACTTCCTAAATAACTTTGTAATCCCATATATATTGTATAGGATTACAATGTTATATTTGCAGTATTGTTCTATGAGATTGAAAAATAGGTGTAGATAGGTATACTTCGAGATGTTGGGATTCAAGAACTAAAACAAAAAGAAATGAGATCCCATCAAAAACATGCTTGTAAAAAAAGCAAGTCTCGCAACTCAGTTCTTCTACCGTAAAAAGTTGTGAGATCCATATATGTTATTCCAAGTCGGGGGCATTCTGTCTTAAGTTATTATTACG
Source organism: Idaea biselata (assembly GCA_958496205.1). Classification (NCBI taxonomy): domain Eukaryota; kingdom Metazoa; phylum Arthropoda; class Insecta; order Lepidoptera; family Geometridae; genus Idaea; species Idaea biselata. Next base: position 20,336,015 of record OY292395.1, on the reverse strand, counting down.
TAATTATCTAATCTAACAACATCTTACAGAGACCATAATAACAATATCTAAAAAAAGTTATGTTCCAAATAAATTGATTAACTTGGCAATCGCACGAATTCTATTTTTTTACAAGCATGTTTTTGATGGGATTTAATTTCCAGACTACGATCTGACGTTTTGATTCTTTGTATTTGTCATTTCTTTTAGGGAATACTTATGTGTCAAATCATAGTCTACAATTAAAAAACGAATTATAGAATTGTAGACTTTGTCTTGAAATAAATAAATAAATATTGCACGACGTTGCACAGCGCAATCTAGTCCCAAACTAAGCACTAGGCTTATTTTTGTAAATACATTGGTACATATGATACATAGAAATTACCCAGACCATATTTTTTATTTCGAGAGCCGAATTCTCAACCATAACAGGGGTAGGTACAACATGGGCATTAGACATGACTTTCGTCTTGTCCATGTTCATTTTAAGACCTACCCGCTGGGAGACTTGATTGAGGCCTTCGAGCATCGTACTGAGTTCCTCCATCGACTTTGCCATAACTACAATGTCGTCGGCAAACCGAAGGTGAGTGATGTATTCGCCGTTAATATTGATACTCAGTCCTACTTAGAGTTGCTCAAAGAGCTATGGAGAGAGCTATGCTCGGGGTTTCTTTACGGGATCGAATCAGAAATGAGGAGATACGTAGAAGAACGAGGGTCACCGACATAGCCAAACGGATTAGCTCTTTGAAGTGGCAGTGGGCAGGACATATAGCACGGAGAGCAGATGGTCGTTGGGGCCGAAAAGTTCTCGAATGGAGACCGCGGATCGGAAAGCGCAGCGTTGGACGTCCACCAACGAGATGGACGGACGACTTAGTTAAGGCCGCGGGTTCACGATGGATGCAGGCCACTTATGACCGAAGCATCTGGAAATCTATGAGGGAGGCTTATGTCCAGCAGTGGACTTCTTACAGCTGAAATGATGATGATGATTTTTTATTTTATTTATAAGCATAAATACTTGCATTCTTCTGCATTGCAGTCGGGCCTTCCCCCGACGCGCCACAGACGCCGTCAAATGCATTTTAATATCGATTGACATAAAGTCGACTGTCTGCCACACTCACTTATGTACACACTACACATGTGTACGTACAATACGAGTGTGTTTTACAGTGAAACTGTGTAATTGATCGCCTCAAGACGGACGGCTCAAGGGGTACGGAGTATTCGATTAGCGTTCTGATTGTTCACATTCTACTTGTATCAAAAGGCAGCAATTGTACATACTTTTATCTCAAGGTAGGTACATATATATCTCTTTGTCCTGACTGACTGACTCACTGAGGGATCAACGCACAGCCTAAACCGCTGATAGTAGAGAGATGAAATTTGGAGGGTGTGTTCTTTATCAGTGTAGGCATCCGATAAGAAAGAATTGTTGAAAATGTCCATGGGTGAAACCGCATCCAGCTAGTTATATTATAAAACTAGCTGACCCGGCAAACGTTGTTTTGCCTTATAAATTATAGATAATTAAATTTTTCCTGAATTTTCTTTGCTATAAACCTCACGGAGCCCGAGACCTTTCCAACGAATGCAAAACCGTGGAAATCGGTTCGTGCGTTCTGGAGTTATAGCGTCAGGAAGGAAAACCCGACTTATTTTTATATAGTAGAAGATAAAGTCTTTGCTGCGTCTGTCTCTCAGCCTCTCTGTAACCGATAAACTCATAAACTACCAAATGTATTACATGCGGTTTTATGTAAGGGTAGTTTTATTTGCAGAAGTCCCGATCCCGTGGGAATTTCGAAAAACCCTTTCTTATCGGAGGATAACATCTTATAAAGAATCTCTTCAAATTTCAGCTCTCTACTATCAGCAGTTTAGGCTGTGCAATGATCAGTCAGTGAGTCAGGACAGAGCCTTTTATAGTAAGAGTTTTATTTTTGCAGCAATAAAAATTAGATTAACGGTAATGAGGCTGCAAAATAGCCTTAGGCCGCGATTCTATAAAACAAGTCTTGTCAACGTATCACGGCACGCTATATAGAATCGAGGCCTTAGCTTAGGTATAGCAGATTATTTAATTTTGAATTATTGAGCAAAGTATGTAAGTATCCAGTGTTTATAAAGGCTTTCAGAAAGCGATCTTTTACTTTTTATTGTATATATTAAAAATTCCTCACTCCATACCTAACACAGACTTGAATTTTGTAATTTGTAAGCAGATTTTTGTATCGTTCGATATAACAATTTTTATTGTAAGCTAGCTGTATCTCGCGGTTCCACCTGCATAAGTCCCGATCCCGTGGGAATTTTCAAAAATCCTTTCTTATCGGATGTCTTCATCACATAAAAAATACACTTTCCAAACAGCTCTGTACTATTAGCGGTTTAGGCTGTGCGATGATCAGTCAGTCAGTCAGGACAAAGCCTTTTATAGATATAGATGTCGTAGTGAGGTTGCTGATGTCGTCAGGAGGGTGCTTTACTTCTGTATTTGCTATCTTATATCTCCTAGTGGGCATACTTGGGTTTCTAGTAGGCGTACTTGGGTAGATGTCGGTTCAATGAAAACAACTATGATGGGGTACTGGGTATAATTAACATTCAAATCATATCGTAGCTAACAATTAATTCACATAGAAAGAATACGGAACGCGAGACAGTTTCTACCAGCCATCACGACCGTCCCAAGATGAATCATATCCGTTGCTTAGCAACCAACAACCACAACACGTCGCTGCTGTAGACTCTGTCAGTGTCACAAATAACACTGGCGATCCGATTCTTCTAGTAAGGAGTTTGGTTAACTTAGCAGTCCCAACTCCGACATAGATATAACTATACCAACAGTATACCATCTTAATTCACTAAATAAATTAAAATTAATAATCCAAAAATGAGTCCCTAGGTGTGGTACCCAAAAGGCTGGCTGCATTGCCCCTTTGGATAGCAATACCTATCGTTCGATTGCTCACGGAGATCAATTCTAACACAGTCCTTATTTAAAAATTCCGCTAACTTTAAACTTCGTGACAAATTTTTGGAATGTTTGTTTCCTGTCAAATTTGAAACTTCATGTCACAGTAAAAGACAAACGCATTACAAACGATACATAGTTTATGCAGTTGTTAAGTATCGTTTATAAGTAAGGGGGTAAAAGATTTATCTTCCGATGGAAAAGTTTGCAGTCTGCCTTAATATTATATTCTAGAATTTTCACCAAACAAAATGAATCCGTGGGTACATAAAACATAATTTGATTGCCTGAAAGCTTCAAAGGTCTGAATATCAGATTAGGCAACATTCTTCATTGATCGTTATCATAACTTTATAACGCTTCCCAATCGTGTTATAACAATAATTAAATATTGTTTGATGTAGATAATTGCAATATATGTATGTTATAATTGGATAATAAAACCAAAATAATATTATGTTTAGCTGTGTCCCGCGGTTTCACGTGTATAAGTCCTGATCCCGTAGGTAATACGAAAACCTCTTTTTCCCATATCTATATCTATACTAATATTATAAAGAGGAATGATTTGTATTTTGTGTGTGTGCGTCTGTGTGTTTGCTATGAATAAACTCAAAAACCACTTGACCGATTTCAAAAATTATTTCACCATTAGAAAGCTACATTCATCCTGAGTAGGCTACTATTGATCCCGATATTCCCAAGGGATCGGGACTTACGCGGGGGAAACCGCGGGACGCACCTTTTAAAATGACTCTTATATCACCTTATCGAAAAAACACATTTATACCGGGAACCGAAAGGCGCCTTTCCGTTTCTTTGCTAAATAAGATCCAAGGCAATAGGTAGGTACTGCCTCGACACGAGCACGGGTTTTTGCCTTGAAAAATGCTAAAAATGTTAAAAGCAACGCGATTGCACCGAAAAATGAGTTTAATTTCGAATCAGTACATCGCGAAAATAAATAAATACAATAATAATTTAAGAATCTAAAAACATATTTTATTGTTAAATGTTAACTTTAAAATGTTACAGTAATGTTACAAAATGTTACGGTACTATCTATTCCTTTACTTTTCTTTAGAAAAAATATTGAGGAAAAATTAATATATTTTTATTTTAATGAGTATATTATTATAAATGTTTGATTATCTGAATTTATATATAGTTAAAAATGTTTACTAACTTTTGGGAATAGCTTTAAATAGCTTTATTATTATTTTTATTATCATTGTTTGTAACGTTACCGTTTCACGGGACTATGGAGCCCCGAATCTTTGGTAGGCGTGCGTGGGGCCGAAGCCAACACGTAGAGGCCCGTTTTAGTTACAATTTTAATTGCAAAGTATGAAATGGACACCAAACCGGCGATTATTCCTGTCTACACTATAAAATGCAGCCAAGGACAACCCTCGGTTTGGATAGAACTATTGTGTAAACTACGGGTGAAAACTACTTGGGCTATGAAAATGGGTTGCTAGTGGATTGGATACTGGGGGGACCTATGGGGACTATGGCGCCTGCCGTAACAATGTTCAACAAACACGTAAAATGGCAGGCGGAGACTCGCCAACTCACAAACTGGGCCACCCTAAATGAAGCCGAGAAAATTACAGCCAGGGGGCAACAGGGGCGTGAGTGGCTGAAGGATGGAGCAACCTCACCGGATTTTAAACCATCCTAGGTAATCCTGTGGAGCGGGCCAACTCATCACTGACGTGAGGTGTCCATCCTCCGAGCATTTCTGCTCTCGCGACTCCACTCCGACCGACCGGTGAAGGCAAGCCAGAGGCGGGAGACCGCTTCCTCGTCAGTGTTCACTCCGACCAGCCAACTAAGGCAAGCCGGAGGTGAGGAACGGTGGTTTCCCCCTGGAGCACTCGTGAAGCCGCGGGGTCGCTACTCCCCGACACCTCGCCTCAAGGTGCCTATTATTACATCGCGCAAACCGAATAAAAATGTGTTTATCTACACTAAATTAACCCACTATAATGCGTTTCGCAAACAACGACATCATGTACCTAGTTCAATATAATCGACCGAACGAGCGAAGCGAGTGAGGTTTACGAGTTGAGATGGGCGGGTGCTTGTATGTTTGTTCGACGATAACTTGAGTACCGTTGCTCCGATCGTCACGATTTTTGGTGTGTGGATATTAAGGGTGGATAACATTTTTATGTTCGAAGATGAGCAGGAGCGGTTGGGTAGTAATGGAGATAGGGGGTGAAATGGAGGGATGAAAACTATTAATATACCCGAGTGGGGTGTCAAATGAAAGAGCGTAACGTTGGTGAAAATAATATGGTACTACGGAACTGATCTGATGATGGAGCTGAAAGGTATCCACAGGAACTTGACTTTTTAAAAAAGATAGTGATCTCGAGTTTGGTCTCGTTGAAATCATCACAAGTATATATCTAATCAATAATCTACTGAACGGGATTAGTAGGGGCATAGGGGGTGAAAAGAAGAGATGCAAATTGTAAAGCAACCAAATATACCCGAGTAGGGTATCAAATGAAAGTGCGTTACGTCGTTGACAATAATATGGTACCATGGAACTGATCTGATGATGGAGCTGGAAGGTATCTACAGGAACTTGATTTTGTAAGCAAGATTGTCATGTCAAGTTTAGTCTCGTTGAAAGCATCATAAGTATTATATTATGCTTAGGTTCCTAATTAATAATCTACTGCAAATATGAGTGGGATTAGTGCATAGGGGGTGAAAGGGTGGGATGAAAATTATAAAGCAAACAAATATACCCGAGTGGGGTAACAAATGAAAGAGCGTCACATCGGTGACACTACTATGGTACCATGGAACAGATCTGATGATGAAGCTGCAAGGTATCCACAGGAGCTCGTGAGCTGTTTTGGACGGCAGTTTTGAGTGTAACATACATGATAACCGCCTAGCCACAGGAGATTGCTTATAATTGTATAGGCATTGCCATACTCATCCGTCGCAATTTTTTTCTCTATCTCTTGTCGCACAACGAGACATATTTGGACATAGGACACATACGCTAACAAAAGTGTCACATTTCGAAGATGTAAGCCAATGATGTTGATCTTTAATCTTCACAAGGTATTAGTCGATCATAATTAGCTTTTTCATTTGCCGTGTAGCCCCGACAAAGAATAGGCTAACCCCATGTAATAATAAAAACTCGTGAGGTCTCAGTTCGGGGCGAACTACCAGTATTGTATTTACAGGAATAAATGAAGCTGCAGAAAGTGCCTTGAAATTCATCTGAACACTCATTATATCTTCAGTCTCTGAGAAGGAAATATACTGTCAACAACACGTAACATCATTAGTAAAAGTCCTTATACAAGTATAAAAATTGATTTACGAGTCTGACAGTACCTAAAGGTACGAGTTAGCAACGGGCGACATGAGGCGGCAGCGGACGACGTGTCGCAGCGACACTACTGGTTTCTATGAAATTCCCTACGCGCTCGCTCGATGCTCGTGTCGCTGACTACGTAGGGAGCTTCATAGAAACGTCGGCCGCTGCCGCCTCATGTCGCCCGTTGCTAACTCCTACCTTAAGACGATGAATTACGCAGTCTCCGTAAAGATCGAGGCGAATTAAGCTTACCTTAACATTGAACCAAAAAAATAACTTTGGATTCTAGAGCACACAAATAAGTATATAGATAATTTTAAAGGTAATCTAGCAGCGCCTTCTGCTTCACCAGAGTAAGTTCCGATCCCGCAGGAATATCGGCAATCTGCATACCAAGTTTTATCGCAATCGGTTCAATAGTGTTTATGTGATTGAATCACAAACACCCAAACAAACAAACCTACATTTAAACTTTCGTAAAAATGGCTAAGATCCAATTTAATATAATAATACTAAGTTGGATCTTTAGCCATTTCGCATATATTATTATTAGAACTACGGATCTAGATTCTAGATTCCGTTTTTAGATTTTTTTTCGATTTAAATTAACTCGACGTTTCGGCCACGCGGGGTTACACCGGTCGTGGTCGCGAGCAGGCAGAGCGAGCGTTGAGTTGAGGTAATTTAAATCTAAAAAGATCTACAAACGCGACCTAGACCCGTACTTCTTATAAATAGAAATGGACAGAAATCGTGTAAGTTTAGAGATCTCTGCATCCCGGACGGAACGTGTCAATTTCGGGGCGTTGATGGGACGGGACGGGGCCCGAAACTGAGACGAGAAAAATCCCTTTACGTATGCAGAGACCTTTAAAGTGCATTTGTTTTTCAAGCTGAAATTACGCAGAAATCGCTAGCGTGTCAATGGCTCAGTAAATCGAGAACAAACAGTGCTGTTACTAAAAAGATGCTGAAATGAAAATATTTACAAGATCGGATCTACGAACCGCACGCCATTTCTAGTTAAATAATAAAGGGAGATATTGAAACCATGCCGGCATTCAACGCTATCACGGTACATTTGGATTCTACTGGTCGGATCTCAGTTCTATTTGAGAGCGCGACCGGTGCGTCACGCCGTATCCGTGCCCTCTGATTACTGACTAGACTTTATGTACGCGAGTGACAAACTGAAAACTTACATTTTATTAACTTAATTCGACTTGCAGTAAGTTGTCTGGAAGGTGTTAAGTTATATGGAAGTGTGACTTGTACTTTGGGGATGTGAGAGGTAAGTTTTTTAAGATGAAAACTTTGAAAAGTCACCCGGGAGCACTGAATTTTGGAATCATAGCAATTTTCTAGGTGTAGTTTTTATAACAATAATAAACCATTTAATTAAAGTTGTAAAGTAAGTTTAATTTTAATTTAACATCGCAAAAACAGAAGAAAAATGTAGTAAAGCTTATATCGTTTAATGTAAAAAAAAAACCTGCCGTTATCAGGGAAACTCTGAAGTCCCGAAAATAATGAAAGTGAACCTACCTAATAAATAGTGATACCTACCTAATAGTTTTAGTTTAGTTTTTATTGACAGTTTTTTTCTTAGCCCGCAAACTTGTCTCACTGTAGGGCAACGCCTTAGGGCTTCCTCTTACCGTGGTGAGTCCTAGGACATGTCGGTTTCCTCATTGTCAGTTTAAATTGCGAAAATCTATGTTCTCATTCAAGTGCGCACGGCATGGCACAAAAGATCAAGTTTTTTAAATAGGTAGCTAGTTTACCATGTTTTATGTGAATATTTTTATAATATTTAGATTATATACTTCAACCGGAAATTACTAAAATATCGTCTTTGAACTAAAAACTTTAGTAATACAGTGTGTGTAGGTATCAATCAATCAAAATTACTTATGAAATAAATTTAATTAAATTCACCATGTGACCGTCTTAAAACGTTTATATACTTATCGTGTCATTGGCAGAACTGTGATCACAAACTCAGGAAAAAAGAAGAAGGTTACTTAGATAACATTTGGGCCGGCTTGCATACTATTTAAAATATACCTATTTAGTTAAATCATTTACCTAAATTTATTTCGCCTTGAAATTACATTCATAATATTGGTTAAATCATTTTATTTTTTTACAAAAAAAAATAATATTTGACCCTATTTCAATAAATAGAAGGTCGCTATTATGTTTTTACACGATAATAGTTTTCGATATTTTTACAGTTCTTAAGCATGTTTAGGAATACACTTTTTAAACTTACACGATTTCCGTCCATCATTATTATTAGACACAGACTCGTGTCTAATAATAATGATGTTTAGGAATGGTTATACAAATCCTTAAATGTGTTTATTTCACAAACTGAAAAGAAGAAAAATACAAAATCGAATACTCCCTCGTTATACACAATGACCTACAGCAAATGATCGTCAGTTACGAAAGCTAACTTAATCTGAGATCAACCATCCGGCAACCTTTATTTGCTTCAGTTCGGTTTTGTTTGTTTGCTCTGGTGTTAAGATTTATAAGTTTACTTGTTTGTAAGCCTAAGTAATGGGAGGCAAATATACTAAACCTTGGCACGTAATTTACGAAAAAACCGGTCAAGTGAAAGTCAACTTGCGCTACGAGGGTTCCGTACAAACAACCGATCCATTAAGCCGCCATAATAAAAACGTTTGTTGTATTTGAGGCCCATTTAAAACTTTATTTAATTCTAAGTCAAAGTCAAATATATTAATTCATTAAGAACGATGTATAAGTTACATGAACGTTTAGAAATGTAGAGATTTTCTGTTTTATTATTTATTGTTATGTGATCTGTGAAAATTGCAACTGTCTATCTATCACGGTCCATGAGATAAAAGACGGACAGTTAAGTCTCTAAACCCTTTGTGTACAGAACCCTAAAAACAAAGGGCAGACACAGCCAGCCATAACAAATAATTAGCTTCATTGGTTCCAATTAAGCTAAATTGTGGTAATACAATAACAAACAATTACTTAAATCTACGTTCCTAGATATTTATATGACCTCTACAGTAATTTAGGCCCTGTAGCCCGGGTCTAAAAGAATATGGTATCCCCGTTGTAGAAGGCGATTTCTTGGTAACAGGCTTAGGTCGTGGCTTATTACAGCCTACCGGTCTAAGTCGTAGCGCCAAGCGCACTCGTCCGTGTTCCGATACGTTGACCGGTGCAAGCACTAAGGACTGGTCGGATCTAGTTCCACTGCCGTCTTCTTTCTTTCGGATGAGCGTGTTAAATCTTAGACCAAATCACTAACCATCACTTCAACTATCGTGTGAGAAAATAACAGTAATTTGTATATGAGTTCGGTTTCCGCTATTTCCGAACTTTCCTTAGACCTTTAGTTTTCCAATCAGATCCTTTTTGCGTAAATATTGTTTTAGTCAATAGGCGAACCAGCTCCTTACCTATCATCTACACAATAATGTACCTAACCTATAAAATCTTACACAAATTAATAAATTCCTGAGAGGGTTTTATTATATTACTATCTAGCTGCGCCTGGCGGTTTAACCCTTGTTATTCCCGCTCCCGCAGGAATATCGTAATAAATACCTTTTTTAGATTTTTCTTTTGTTTTCGCGATGTTCTATTGAAATTTAAGACATAACAGAAGTCAATCTTGAAGAAGGGACCTGTAAAGTTCTCGAAACGTTAAGCGTTGAAACAATGCTAAAAGTAATAAATACCACGCGATTAAAACCGAAAAATGTCTTTCATTTTAGATACCTTTTTGTTAATATTTAATTCTTTGTATCTGCATACCAAGTTTCATCGCTATCCGTTCAGTAGTGTTTGCGTGAAGAATTAACAAACATACTCGTTTACGTTACATAACATTTAAAGATAATATTTCAATGGATACATCACCTTTTTGTCTTTAATTTCTATTACCACCACAGGTCAGTTTTTACTTGTTTGATATTTTTGGGGCACGAAGAATACTTATGATTGATTAGTTTGGACTATGTAGATAGGTCCGGTACATGTGATAAATTTTATCCATTTTGTCGTGATATTAAGTTTAGTGGAAACCGGCGCTATGGATTATGTGATACCCATTGATAACAAAGCTTATCTATTCGATTTAGCCAGTATTAGAGGCAGCACAAAGGACAATACACAATTAATGCAATCGTGTGATTTACTGCTGTCATTATCATTACAAAGATACGAGTATTTACGTCCACAGCTATCTTAACTTTATTTAAAATACCAGCGTCCGCTGTTTCCCCGTGTAAGTCCCGATCCCGCTGGAATAACAGGATCAAAAGTATAGCCTATCAAAAGTATATAATGAATGTAGCTTTCTAATGGTGAAAGAATTTTTGAAATCGGTCCAGTAGTTTTTTGAGTTTATTCATTACAAACATACACACACACACTCGCAGTATAGATAGCAGCTTTCGCGGTTTCCCAGCGTACTTACGCTGGGAAACCGCACCGACCGGGACTTCCCGGTCCCGCGGGAATATCGAGATCAAAAGTAGCATGTGTTACTGCTCCATAATGTAGCTTTCTATTAGTGAAAGAATTTTTCAAATCGGTGCAGTAGTTTCGGTGCCTTTTCGTTACAAAGAAAGAAACAAATAAATTTTTCCTCTTTATAATATTAGTATTTCTAGACTTATTGATAGTCTTATTGCGCACACCGAAAACTGTTTAAGCTGTTGTGTAATACAGAGTAAGACTAGAAAGTAGAAAGACATGCTTTACTATGAGGAAGACAGTGGGACAATATGGGACAACATAATGCAACATATTATGCTGATTGCAATTATTTTTTATGGCTTATTCCTGATTGTACGATTTTTTTCCATTCGGTTCTAAACATTTTTTCTAATAGGTATACAATGTCCCTACCTAATCTTTTTACCCTGATGGGCGGCGGTTCAAATTTTTTAAAGTACCTACGTACCAAGAAAATACCTACTGTGAATTATTAACCATGCATTTTTTTTGTATTTCTGTTAGTTTCTATTTATTCAATGTGTAAAAAGTGTTCTGTTGAATTCATTGAGTTACCTATTCTAATAAAAATATCAATATAATGGTCTTCGCCCTTTATCGAGTACATAACAAAACTAAAATCGAAGTTGTTAATAGTAAACTGAAACTTTGCGGTAATCAATCATAAAATATATTGCTAGGAGAGTGATATTCTTTGGAAGTCGTGTCCTTTCCTAGAACCCCCGCAGATTACAGACTTTCTGTCAAATCGAAGGGAAAAATTCACTAGCCGCTTTTTTTTATTTTTAACTTAACTTTTAAACCGATAAAAGTAAATAATTTAAAGCATCTTAATAAAGGTTCCCAAATCCCACATCATAAAGAACACAGCCTCAAATATTAATTCATATTTTTATGACTAAGTTTAATAATTAACTTTGCGTTGACATTTACGTCAGTCAGTGAATCAGGCAGTACTCTGAATAGAAAATAGATTGTGCAAACAATGGATCTTATTTATAAATTACTAGCTGACCCGGCAAACGTTGTTTTGCCTTATAAATTATAGATAGTAGCCGATTCTCAGACCTACTGAATACGCATATAAAATTAAGTAAAAATCGGTAAAGCCGTTTCGGAGGAGTACGGTAACTAACATTGTGACATGGAAATTTTATATATTAGAAGATGAAAATTAACTGTTAACAACCTACCTAGTTCTATGACGTATGGATCTATATTGAATCTGAACAGGTACCTAAGTTGTTGCACCTTCCTTACTTATGTAACATTTAGCTGAGAAGTAACCTGTACCCCTACCATTAGTTGATTCGTAATGACGTGCACTATAACGTTAACAGTTAGACCTGTGCACAGCGCGCCCATTCCGCCATCTCCCTGCTGTTCGGGTCGTGACCTCTCGGCCACGAGACCGGATAGTTTGTGTTGCGTGCATAGTAACGTTAATAGTTTGTGCATGTCCAAAAACTATTAACGTTACGTACTATGCACGGGTCCATATTGGGTTGCATAAATTTAAGAGGCATAATGTAAGGTTGCACAACGTTTTTTGGCATACTCTTCTTTTCGCATAACGTTCATTTAGAATAAAACATTAGGCATAATTTAATTTCGCATAACTTCGTTTATAATAATGATGTATTAGCATAAAATGTTCTTGCATAAATGTTTTTAGAATAACGATTACTAATCATAACATTTATTGGCATCTCACCTTATGGCATAAAGATTACAAGTCATAAGCATAAAAAACCATAATGTTAACAAATGTAAAATGAGTTAAAATTAATATCATATTAAAATTTAGAATATCATTTCATATTATGTTAGTAGTTCACAAACTTTGCTATGAATTGCATATAAAATTCAATTTTGATACACCACACCTTGTTTATTTATAATATTAGGCGCTGTGCGTAATCATGTTCTAATATGAACCTAACCTATCCTAGTCGGGGTGCTCTGTATAGTTTTCTGCGTACTCCTAGTTTGGGTAAAACGCCCGTTAATATGACAGAATTCAGTGAATGAAGCTCTTTAAAACTTTTACTCTTCATTGATTGTTACAGACGATATAGCGACGTGGTTTGGTCAGTATTACGTATGGGGAAACGTAACTTCGCCACCAATCTTCTCACCTAAAGTTTGATTAAAGATGACTATTACCATTGTGTCTTTTCATTTGTTAAATAGACTTAGTCCAATTTATTATCATGTATGTTTATGACTTTAGCGGTTATGGATACCTCCATTATGCGTTTTGTGTTTTATGATAAATCATCTTTAGGCGTATAACAATTATGTCCTATACATTTATGCTGTTCAAAATTATGATAAAGAAGATTAGAGAAAGTTAACGTTATGCCAATGAAACCATTCTGCGATTATAACATTATGCCGATCACTATTTATGCGAGAAAACTTTATGCTGAAACTTTTATGCCAAACAACATTATGAAAAAAAAAATTATGCGATCGAAAGGGCACCCCTATGCACGTAGTTATTTATTTATTTTCTGTTCTATGCCAAATAAAGATATCCCTAGATATAAAGGTACCTATTTAATTATATCCTACTAATTGAAAACTAGCACACTAAACTATCGGCCTTAGGAAATCTGTACTCTGCCGTTGCCTATATAAAACCTGCGTAAAGTTGTTTTTACGAGGGGTAAGGTAGGTCTTCAACCTCAGGTCATTTCTAGGGCACTTTTCCAAGGAAATTTCTTGTCGTTTGATATTCTAAACTTTTTTATTGGTATCCTAGAAACATTTAGAGGTTACCTGTATTTCTGGCTTACGTCAACTAGGTACTACTACTACATAGTAATTTATAGTATAAGTATTAATACTAAATTCTATAATAATCTCTACATATTGTAAAAGTCCTCTGCCGCAACTTTTACGCAGAAAAAAAAACGCTTTTAATGCTCTTTAATTTATTCGCAACCGTCCTGTCGACCTGTCTGTCACTCAAACTCAAACTCAAACTCAAAATTATTTATTCATTTAAAACGTATATTAAACACACATACGTACGTTTTGAAACGTCGAGATTTTATTTTACCGAGGTTTCGGAACGCGCCCTCCGATGAGAAGAAACCACAAGAAACTCATGGGGTTTTTTTTTCAATTTTTTTTTTTATCATGTTTTATATTACAATCGTCATAATACAGATATTTGTAATTTGAACAGGAGCAGTTAACAATCATGTCCATGGATTCTTTTCATCAAAATATTTAGACGTGCTATAGTACGCCTTATTACACAATTTAAGCTTAATGTATTTTTTGAATCTTGTAATGGACATGTCACATACGTCTTCTGGGTTTATTATAATAAAGTACACTAGTACTACAGAACGACTTACTTATTTTCTGGAGCCTACTATAGGGCACAGTCAGATCATCCTTATGTCTCAAATTAACCTGACGGACATCACTGTATTTGTGAAATTTACTTGATTTATTCTTATGTACGTATAGCAGATTTTCATATATGTATTGAGAGTACACAGTTAAAATGTTTATCTCTTTAAACTTTTCTTCAAGCGATTCCCTGGGGCCCATTTTGTAGATAGCTCGCACCGCTCTCTTTTGCAAAACAAAAATGGTTTCTATGTCAGCAGCACACCCCCACAGCAGGATACCATATGACATGATGCTGTGAAAGTAACTGAAGTAGACTAGGCGGGCCGTCTCAACATCTGTGTATTCCCGGATTTTCTTAACTGCATAAGCTGCGGAACTAAGCCTTTTGGACAGAGCTTTGTAACCGCGATTCTCAAAAAAGTATCGAACGAATTTTCATGTGGTTTTCACCAACAGATATAATGATTTGGTACATATAAAGGGTCCATATAAATATAATATACTAATTTGTCAATGTTTATGAATGCGATTATAATTTTTGGAATTGTCAAAAAAACAGTTGGCCTTGACGCAGAAGTCTTCACAGGCCGATTGATCTTATTCTTTTTTTACCCTTGTTATGAGCAAATATCCGAAATCTGGGCAAGCGAATTTATTGCGTTTCTTTAGATTTTCATGCCTTGGTTTACGAAGTTTCCGCCGGAAGTGAAGACAATCCCTATGATTGATTACAGAAATAGAGATATTGTCTCGATTTTTGGATATTTTAGTCAAAACGAAAATCGATACGTCTCTAATGAACATTGTACAAAACACTATATAAAATTTTATTTATCGGAAACAGATATTTTTAGATAAAGAAGAAATACCAGTTTAAGCCTGGTACTCACTAGCGAGCTGTATCTAACCTAGTTCCAGTGTGTATGTGTTCGTGACCGCTCTTTGAAAACTGACAATAATCTGCGTCGGCTCGCTATGAGCCGCTCCGCTCGTATATACCACGCTACCTATGTTTTTTGGTTACAGTACATGCAACAGTTACCGTTGCAGCTCTTTAGTGAGTAGCCGGGTTATCTCATGACTTTATGATCACCACTAAAGGTATTTTATGACCACCACTAAAGACTCCGGCATTTTGGTCTCGCGTTGTCTCCACCAGGCGTTCAGCTTCTAAAAACAGTAATTCAATTGTGCCTCGTGAGTTCGAAACTCGAATTGTGTAATCTAAGTATAACAGTACCTATTAATTTGAGCCAGTCACGCTGAAACTTTAGGAGTACCTATTGTTTACATGTTCAGGTTTCATATTTCATCATGTTTCATCCGAAAAGTAACATTTCGAAAGCTGGGTGTAGAGTCGAGAATAACTCTTTGTGTTGTAAATTGGGCTAATCAAGTTGAATCTTCAGGTGTCATGGTTACATTTTCAGTTTTAATAAGCGTTCGGCTTTATTCAACTTTAACCATGTGAAAATTAAGTTAATCGAGCTAAACTAAGTGAAGCTAAGAAATGTGTTGTCCGTTCACCGAAAAATAAGCGAAAACTACATTAGTAGGGCTCGATTTGTGCTAGATTGTTGTGTTGAAGATTAAAATGCCAATTCGCCAATAAAATTAATTCTACATCTTTTTAAAAATAAAAACAAAATTAAAATTTAAAAATTTAATAGTTGAAATATTTAACGAAACTTAGCTGGCATGGTATGCGGTGAACGCACAACTTTGCAAAACTGGCTGAACTATGCCAGCTTATCTAATATAAACTTATTTAATTTAGTTGGCGGTTGTTTGGCGTTTTTGTTTGACAACTATATCTACTCCGCATCTATACATCCGCGTATGTCCCGATCCCGCAGCAATATTGGGATAAAAAGGAGCCTATGTGTTATTCTAGGCCTCCAGCTATCTTTATTCCAAGTTTCATTTCAATCGGTTCAGTAGTTTTTGCGTTAAGGAGTTACAAAGTCACATTCATACAGACATACATACAAAGTATACTTATACTTTTACTGTGTGTTTCTGCAACTAGCCCGATAACTGGGCATTTTGTGTGACTTTAAGCCGTAGGTTTCCTCATAATGTTTTCTTTCACCGTAAGAGCGATGTTAATAGCGCACTTAATTTATTCTAAAAGAAAAATAATTAAGGATTCGAAACCACGACCTTCGGAATGAAAGTTGCGGTATCTACCACTAGACCAACACCGCTCTTTACATACATACAAAGTATATTCTCTAATTACATATTAGGTGAAGGTGCCTAAAATAGTATTAGGGTTCCGTACCTAAAGGTAAAAACGGGACCCTATTACTGAGACTTCGCTGTCTGTCTGTCTGTCCGTCCGTCCGTCCGTCCGTCTGTCCGTCTGTCCGTCTGTCCGTCTGTCACCAGGCTGTATCTCATGAACCGTAATAGCTAGAAGGTTGAAATTTTCACAGAAGATGTATTTCGGTTGCCGCTACAACAACAAATACTAAAAACGAAATAAAACAATTATTTAAAAGGGGCTCCCATACAACAAACGTGTTTCAAAAATAACAAGGAGTCGAGTCAGGACAGGAAGGACAGGAGGACAAATCGAGTTGGTCATGGAATTCAAAATGGCTGCCCTATCTGTCAAATATACTAGTCTGCCTTCACTGACCAAAGAGTTTATTTTATGTTTCAGATTTTCTTTGTGCCAAGGTTTTTTTTTTTCAGTGATTCGGTCGTTTGATGGGAGTAAGAATCGAAGATAAATATTTCATATTTTCCTATAAAATTTAAAAATTGGTTGTTGTAAACCATTTTAGGGTTCCATATCCAATTGTGATAGTGGTACGGAACCCTTTATGCGCGAGTGTCGCACTTGCCCCGTTTTTTTTTATTTACAGTTCACTAAACTATAACACCGAATTTATTTATCACTAGCAGAGTCCTGCGGTTTCACCCGCGTAAGTCCCGATCCTGTGGGAGTATCGGGATCAAAATCCTATGTTACTCAGGGTGAATGTAGCTTTCTAATAGTGAAATTTTTATTTTAATATTAATTTTTGAAATCGGTCCGGTAGTTTTTGAGTTTACTCCTTCCAAACATACAGACGCACACACACATACAAATACAAATCTTTCCTCTTTATAATATTGGTATAGATCAAAAATAATGAAGAACCGATAATAAAAAACTACAGAGTTGTTTACAAGCTTTTAATTAAAGTAGCCATGGAAACTACAGCCTGTTTGGTACGATTCTAATTTACATACAATTAATTAAAAAACAGCTAGCTCTAAGTAAATAAGTAGTCCCTAAATCGTTTCGTTCCGTTGAAAATGTTCTGGGATACCAAGTTGTCGTAAGTGCCTTAAAGCCTTAAAACTCAAATAAATAAGTAAAAAAAATAAATAATCTGAACAACACACAGCGCCATCTAGCCCCGTGGTAAGCGACTAAGCTTGTGTTACGGTGACTAGACAACAGATATAATACTTATATTTATTTATTTTTCTTTTGTAAATACATACATACATATTATACATAGAGGAACACCCAGACCAGACACAAATATTTTTTTTTAAGCATTAGACTAATAAATAGCATAAATATAATGGACTCTTTCCTTAATTCCACCCAAACCCAATAGTTCAGTTGCCAGAATGGTGGGACGGTTATCACCAGGAGCTATCTTTTGAATTTTGAAATTCCCAAGCGTTTGTATGTATGTATATTATAATTTTAATAAAGATACGATGTCGTAAGTAAATAAATGAGGTAATTATTTAATTATTCGTATATTAAAAAACTATTTTCGTAACGATACTGTGGATTTACTCACAGTAAATCAGTCGTTACACCGTCCGACATCGTATGCATGAAAAGAAAATGTCAATATTAGTCTACCTACGAGACTTTGTATGTATGCGGTGCGGACAAAGGAAGAATGTAAACAAGTACCCCTGCCATAAGTTGTTACGTTAATACGTGCACCATAACGTGAACAGTTTGAATATGTGACCAACGCAAAATATGGGGTCGCGAACAAGCGACCGGTCCGGCAGTGGACAGTCGGAGCGGGCGCGCTGTACACAAAGTCAAACTGTTAACAGTGCACGTATTTACGTAGGTATAGACTCATGGTAGGGGTATAGATCTAGTCATTCATGTTACACCGGGCTGTTTGGGTTTTGGGTGTATTATTTGCACGACTATATCTGTGTTACGTGGTTTTTGTTAGCTAGTGATTTCGTCTGTCGATAGACTTGACGATTAAGTAAATATGCAATTTTCACAATTATAATTGGCAGCTATTGCAATTGCCATCGATGACGAAGTATTGGAAAATCTAAGCGAAACCACGCGAAACTACTAAAAGAAATGAAGAATGCTTTAATTTTTAACTTAATAAAGTAGAACCAGACCTAACCAAAAAATGACAAGATTTCAAAAGCCTATATCTCCATCGAACGATTAGCAGACCGGCTCCGTCCGTGGCGGAGCCGAGAAACAATACCCACCGACATATCAACGCCGTGCCCCGTCCGTGCCCCGTCCGTTCACCGCCGGGGCACGGCCGACACACGGTCAGGCATGAATTACTTCATACAAAAAGTATACCATAATGTTTGAGCCGTGCCGCCACCGGGCCGCGCCCCGTCCGGGCCCCGGACGGGGCACGGCCCGGTGGCGGCACGGTGTAGCGTGACTCATCCTTAAATCTAGGTACGTAGTCATTTTACCCTTACAAACGACGCGGTGTTGTTTGAATCCAGTCAATCGAAAACTTCATTTAACCTATTTCGACCGAAACTGGAAATAAACAGTTCCAAAAATCACTTTTACAGACTCTATTGACTATTTAAAAGGGTTTACTGTGAAACAGATTCGAATTGCTTGTGTACTTTGGCACTGTACCAAATTGGGCTGCCATTTACGACAAAAATCAGGAAAAAGTTTTTCCTTTGCCAAGGATAATAATGCCAAGTGTCAATGCCAAGGATAATAATGATAATTCATATTACTTTAGTTGGAGGTAAAATTTGTAGAGGAAAGTCATTATATTGATCAGGGAATATTGCACCACCTTTTTATTATTTATTACTAGTAAATTGTCTAGTCTTATATGGGGATAGGACTGGGCCGATTTAAATGTCTCGGTATGTTGTAGGTACTAAGATAACAAATAATTTTAAGGGGAACGTGGCAGACCGCGTAATTCGGATGCATCCCTAACGATGGGCAGGGATCGTCACGCAATGGGTGCCTGTAACCCCTGTAACCAGTCATGAGACGTAGGTAGCCGCCTTAAAAGATAATCTAGATGAAGACATTGCCCAAGCCCGACAAGTTATGGAACAAATGAGGATTATTTTTGCTCTGCATTAGAACAATATTAAGTTAACATAGATACTCGTACTAAGCGAAAAAATATCTTAGTATATTTGAAAATAAACTTAAAAGTTTCGGCAACTAGGTACTTCGAATTTTCAAAAGCAGTAGGACAAAAATTGTTCACGTAGACGTGTAGAACAACGTATACAGCTCCATATACTTCAACATCCGGTATAAGTAATCTTTTGCCTATAAACACAACTCTGATTTGAATTTGTTAAGAGTATAGATCTACTTATCTTTAATTCATAGAATCCTCTTACCAAAATGTAATTTTATATTTTACAAAAAATCCACGCAGCGCCCATTTATCATGGTCCTGAAGTAGAGGAGGTACTAAAGAATATAAAAAGCTTAAGTAATGAAAACTTTATTTAGGACTCCATTATGTACAGTTATCCTCGTCATTTACTTTCTAAAAACATGGATGATATTTTTTCTGACTCGTAAATCACTTTAATCATAATTTTGTTCGCTTCTTTCACTTTTCTCTAGACTTTATTATGAACTTACCAAGAATCAAGAATCCAGAAAATTTATTGAATAACTGTGTAGGTACATTAAGGTGACATGGAAATGTGTTAAAGGCATCAACAGTTTGTCTATCCCGGACATAGAATATTATTGTAACATATTGTAAGCATTTCATCTGAATAAAAATTAACATAATTAGACACAACAAATTAATCTTATGTAAAGTAAACATCGAAATCTAAATATTCTTTGACGCTGTACAAAGTCTTCAAAATTCGATAGATACTTACCTAGTATTTTAAAATATCGCTACTGTTATATCTATCTATACTAAAGAGGAAAGTTTATTTGTTTGTATGTAACCAATAGGCTCCAAAACAACTGTACCGATTTAAAAATTCTTTCACTAATAGAAAGCTACATTATCGAGGAGCAACATACCACATGCTACTTTTGATCCCGATATCCCCACGGGATCGGGAGGCAGGTAGTCTATATATAAATACCTATGTACTAAGTAAAGATATATCTGTTAATAAGGTTCTATTATAATAATAATCGGAATAAACAGAGGCTTCAAATTTCAGAGTTGCCACTTGCAAAAAAAAAATACAATTTTAAAAAGTGCACTCTTACTGAGACACCCTTTATCATGGTGGAATATTGGGAACGTCTTATTAGAACATCACAAAGATTAAATCATCAATGAGGTGGAACACTAACTTTTTATCCCGACAGAGGGCGTTTCTTGACTGATCTTAGGTTTGAATTAAGAACTGTCAAATGGGTGTTTTTTACAACTATCGGCGCCAAATTGGCCATATCAGTCTCAGACCGAAAGAAAAAAAAAACTCTGCGTTTTCATTCGTGGGGGACTATCAACAAAAAAATAAAGATCATCCGATGCCAGCGCCATCTGCTCACAGCTTTGCGTGTGCCACCCCATTGTCTCAACACCGAAGTTCAAAACCCATAACATTACAATAAAAAATAATTTAAATACTGATGTAGGTACACCAACATATTGCAAAAGGTATCTATCTTTACTCTATTTCAAAATCTTTTTGAAATATATTAATCAAAAATGTAAACAAAAACTCATACATTTATTTGAAAGTGACAGCTCTTCATTTACGTTTTCTTTTGATATTGACAGTTCTCTGTTTACATTTTTTAACTTAGATTCTGATATAGAGAATAGGTACGTACGTAAAACAAAATTAGAGTAGGTACCTACTAGACCGAGATCCCAGAAGTGGCAGACCTCACGTATTTTCTGACGAACGAAATGTGGTCGATTGAGTAGTGTTAGTATGTACTAAGAACGCATGCCTACTTGCTAGCCTGCTGCGATGGCCAATTCTGAGATATCAGATCATACCTCACGTTAATTCTCCGAGCTGATTTTCAAGTATATTTAGGTAATGTACTTAAAAATAAGTCGCCAATACTCCCAACCACTTTCCCACCACGTCGCTTTAAAGCTCCCAACAGCATAATTACTCGACTTTACGTAATTTCTGATGCTCCATTTTTATATATGTCCGCCAGACAACTATTTTAAAACTTTTTACAAGAAGACAGACCGATCGAAGTGGCCAATTACCCCCTAAACTCAATTTTAATGCCTCTTTGGTTAGGAGCGCGAGGGCATTAGGGGGTTAAGGGGATGATTGGCCCCTTGGATCGGTCTGTCTCATTGTAAAAGGTTTAAAAATAGTTGTCTGGTGGACATATATAAACATGGAGCATCAGAGTTAACGTAAAGTCGAGTAATTATGTTGGGAGCTTTAAAGCGACTGCAAAGCAATACGGCCTAGGGAAAGTGGATGGGAGTATTGGCGACTTATTTTTAAGTACATTACCTAAAATATACGTGAAAATCAGTTCGGAGAATTAACGTGAGGTAAGTAATTTTTTTATGTATCTTGATGACCTGATATCTCAGAATTGGCCGTCGCAGCAGGCTAGCAAGTGGGCATGCGTTCTTAGTACATACTAACACTACTCAATCGACCACATTTCGTTCGTCAGAAAATACGTGAGGTCTGCCACTTCTGGGATCTCGGTCTATACGTATATTGTGAAATGATCGAAAGTTATCCACGTTTGATACTAGTTTTTTTTTGCCAATTTGGAATAGCCAGGGTCAAGTTTTAGAATATTTCAAGTTTCTTCTTATTATAGTTTTGGCGTCGTACATCTTGTACATCTTGCCAGTATCAAGTATTTTGCATGAAATTAGCCCGATCGGGCCTATAGTTTCAAGTCAGGGGCTATGATAAAGCGGTGGCAACTTTACTATAACCTTCAAGGAGCTTCGGCGCGAACGACGGAAAGTCCATGTTTAACACTCAATTTTGTTTTCACTACACTTGTGCACATTCACGGAACTAAATTGAATAAGATTCCACCAAAATTACACAATTTAACCGAGTTTACAACATAGTTTAACGAAAATAAAATTGGAGCACGACATGTTGTCTCCGCTTTCCCGCCGAAACTCCCTTGATACTAGTTGGCAATGAATAAATTGGCTGTATTTCTTTCTGTATTTTTATTGTAAAATTTCCAAATTAGCTTTGCTACAGGTACTGTTGTAGGGTGTCCGACTGATGTTTCATATCAAATTACAATACGTTATTCTCTTTGAAGCTTGACAATAAAATTGCTTCGTTTACATGCAAACGAAAAGATGTGTCCATTTGTCCAATGCCTATATATTTTTTTATTAAGTTTGACGTAGGCAAGACAAGCGAATACCTTATTATATTTGGGAAATTTTTAGGAAACAAACGCATACTTTATTCATAGAAAAGTTACGATCGTACCTATAAGTTCGTACCTTTTGTGTGAATAAAGTGAATAAAGTACCGGATAATAAATAATTATAATAAACATAAATACTCATTCAAAGGTAATATTGTAAAATTCATCGTTTAATAATAATTATAGACAAAGTTGGAAGTCACGTACATTTATTAGTAAAAAAATGGATTTGGACGGACATAGTCCATCTATAAACGAAATCAGACAATCTTGGTATCATTCGATTTCGTAAAAAAATATCTAGACCGTATCAACGACTTGTACCTACCTACATACAAGTAGCGGGCAAAGTAAAGAAACTAAAAAATGTAATTATAATAAAACATTTCTCTGCAGCAATCTCGCTGGCTGCCTTCGGCGGGGCTAAGATCAAGATCTTTGAAATGAGTCACAAAGATGTTAGAAGATAATCCAGGGAACATAACGAGAACATTAACGAACCTGTTTGAAGAGATGCTATTGGAAACAGAGGTTCAAAATGAGAACCGAAGCAATGTGGACTTCTCGCAGTTCCTATCAGGTAAAACTATTATTTTAATGTAAGGGATTATTTTTCAATTTACGGATAAAATATATATTTCGAATAAAATCACACAACTTTAATTCCATCGAATGTTTGTGTTCTTTTTAAAATAGAAAGAAAATATGTGTGCGTTTGTCTGTGAAAATATGTGAAATATTGTGACGTTTACAGTTTGACATCTTATACAGTTAGAAAATTATTTCTCTTGCTTAGAGTAATCCTTTTTTTCTGTGTACCATTTTACAGACAGTCTACAGGAAGTTTAACATTATAGTTTGTCTAATTAAGGAACCGTCTTTTGGCAGGTGTCAAATATGTAAACAAAGGCACACAAAGGGATGCTAGTATTTAATCGGAACCAAAACTATTCGATTAACGATTATTACTCTGAAGAACTTACAATCGATTATTGCTAATTATTATAAATAAATAATATTAAAAAAAAATTTATTGAGTTACACAATAACAATATTTTAGCCCGCAGGGCACCTTGAGCCGAAGTGTCGGGGAGGAGCGACCCCGCGGCTTACCGAGTGCTCCAGGGGGAAGTCACCGTTCGTCACCTCCGGCTTGTCTTTGTTGGCTGGTCGGAGTGAACATTGACAAAGAAGCGGTCCCCGCCTCTGGCTACGCCTCTGACTTGCCTTCACCCGGTCAGAGTGGAGTCGTGAGAGCAGAAATGCTCGGAGGATGGACACCTCACGTCAGTGTTGAATTGGCCCGCTCTCTGGAATACCAGTGATGACTTAACATCCAGGGAGGTATCTCCATCCTTCAGCCTCTCACGTCCCTGTTGCCCCCTTAAGTACAAGTAGGTAGAGCAACCGCTGTCTTAGCTAGCTCCCTTTCTTGGGACCTCGACCCCCTCGTACTCTACGAGAATGGGCGAAGTCGGGGCGATTGACCGGCGCAAAGGGAGGTGGAGCTCTGTCAGCATAGGCCGGCCCCCGGCTACAGCAGCAAAGAGCCAACCTATGGACCATCGAGGAAAGTCGGCCTCAGGAGTCGCTGAGTCGTAGTCATTGACTAGTACCGCCTCTACCACATGGATGCTTCGACAAATTCCTGTGCCGTAGCCAGAGCACGCTGATGTACTGCCAACAGCATCCTGCCTTAATCTGGCACAGCCCCATGTCGAAACTGAACTAACAGTATGTGTTATAGCGTATTTTGCGTCCCCACTTGACGGCCAACATTCAGGCTTGCAGGCGGGGTCAGCTGTACCCCCAGGCCACTCCCAAGAGCACCGTCCAGGATAAGTTATTTATTTATTTGGAAATCCAACAGCTGTTTCTTAGAAATTACCTTGGCTACTGATAGGCAGGTTGTTCCGGCACAACGGGACCCGGAACACTAAAACCTATTTATAATATTATGTTAAAGCGTCCCTAACTATGATCACATTGGGTATGGAGATAGGGGTCCGCTGTACCGCCAGGCCACTCCGAGGAGTAACCGCCAGGGATCTGTTTTAGACAGATCGTATTACCAAACGCTAGTTCGGTTCTCTAAAATGCCCTCTTGCCCAAAATGGCAATACTGGATTGTCCAGACTGGTACCGGAGCAATGAAGCCGCTCACCGTTCGTTCCTCAGAAGAGGAGCTAACGACAACCTCGCTGCGGCCGATGGAAAAGCCACTTACCACATATCCTGTTTGGTACCGGAGCTGTTAAAGGCACGGTCACTTCCCGGCACGGACCCACATGTCTACCATGATCCTACATACTGAAAGCAAATTTCGTCAGACTTGAAGATCTCTTCTTCAAGTCTACCTAAAGTCGCTTTGCTTGCTACGCTCGCTCGGTCAATAATTTAAGTTTCTGGTTGGTTAATATTGCAAAATTTATCGAATTTAGGTTTTTTAGAATAAAAATAAATTATGTTCGATTTTTTATTAACAGACCCCTTTTATATTAGCGATTTTTTATAATCTGTGGTTATTCATTATTGATATCACTTCACTAGGAGACGGCACCTATCCATGAAGTATAACGTTTGTCAGTAGTACATTATTTGGAAAAAGAATACAAAATTTGTTTGGATGATATTTTTTACTCCTGCCAAAAGTCGGTTCATAAATTAGACAAAAGGTATGTTGTAACGTCCGATTTTGATGAAACTTCATAAATTTTGGTTGATACACTAAATTCTTGGAAATAATAATCAGAACTTATGCATATATAAGATTATGTTGTACAACATAATTTTGCAGTAACTTACAATCTTTCTTTTATCATCAGACTACAAAAAGAGGAGATTCTCCATTCGATTGTGACTGTGTTTTTTTTTTAATTCAGCACTCCGAGGGCAGTCTACAAGAAACACCAGCCATGACCTCGACTTCGGGACTTTAGTCAAACTGGTGGATGGGCTACGAAACAGACTGAACCTTACCAAGTCGACGGAGCAACCTTGCGATTACTGCGAAGGCAATTTTCGAGATGTCGTCCTGGCGTACAATAGTATACATGGATTTATTAGCTTATTTGTAAGTACATTTTATTACTAAAATTATTTCAACATTCAACAGTAAATTGTGTTACTCTATAAAGCTCGAACATCACTTCACGAGTCTTTTTCGTCTTCACTCACACACAATTGGATTGGTTCCTTCTCACTCTAGTTTTAGTTCATCTCGCCGCAAGCTGCCGTTCTAGCGCGCATACGTTTTTTCTATTAAATTTGTAGAATGCGAGCCCAAAAAATATTTTCATGTAAAATGTAGCTAAGACGAGAGTTATACCATATGATTGTGCACTGTCAAAAAGTTATCAGATGTCTTAGCCACATATTTTGCCTAAGTTATAAGCTTGGCTTATAACTTAGGCAAAATATGTGGCTAAGACAAGGCTAAGCCGTTTCATTACCGCAAATTAGTAAGTATAAATAGCTTATAAATATTAGCTTATCTTGGGGCTAGATGTGTGAAGTTCACATAATTTACTTTTTTTATTTAACAGAAGAAACTCATAACGAAGACGATAAGTACCATCTCGTATCGAACAAACCAACTTTGTGATTATTTGATAGATACTTTCGCCAACTATTTAGAGAAAAGTTCTTGTACCTATTGCGAGATATCGAAACACGAAGCCTACAATTGCACGGAAGCAATTTTAAAAAGCAGTCCAAAAGCTTTTATTTTGCAGAAAATGATGAAAATGATTCGCCAAATACCGTTTCAGCTTCACGAAACCATTTTATTCGCCCAATCACTTTCAATAAATACTAAGGTAAAGTCCTTCAAGTTCAATCAATCGCGGAAAACAAGCCTTATATCAGAAACTTAAATAAAAAATGTAAGGTACTATCAACAACAAAAGTGGCTACCCACCGTAAGGTTTGATTTCGCTTGCAACGTAAATTTAGATTCACTTAGGGTCAATTCACACGTACCACAACCACACCACGTCGCAGCGACAAAATGTGGTCAAGCTGTGGTTACGTGTGAATAGTGTCGCAGCGACTTTTTGCAGTTGCGTTGTGGTACCGACAAAATGTCGATGTGGTGTGGTTGTGGTACGTGTGAATTGACCCTGTCATGTCGTGGCGATGTGGCCGCGGTGCCGCCGCCGGTGGTGGCGTTGCCGTCGCGATGTGGTTGCGATGTGGTCGTATTACACAGGTGGTCGATAAACAACGGCAAAATGTGGTACGTGTGAATTGTAATATTCATTTTCAATACAAAATATACGCCCGACCACGTGGCGTCGTTGTGGTGTGGTTGTGGCTGTGGTGTGGTTGTGGTACGTGTGAATTGACCCTTAGGAAAGATACCTACGACTTTATTGTTAATTGTTACCTACCTACTACCTATCGTCTGCATGCATGCGAATTTAAATACACAACAATTGTCACACATTTGATATTTATAGATATACATCAATGTGTTTATAATATTATGTTTATTTCATGCTCGGCGCTCGGTTCAAACGAATCTTTCGGGTAACTGGGTAGCCACTTTTGTTGCTGATAGTACCTACCTATATCATATTACATACACCACAATTTAGGGGATATAACAAATTAGGGGCCGTAATGGATTTCTGATGGACATCGTTTGTTTTTGAATTATGGGCTTATTAATCTATATTAGGCAGAATGTTTTGATTTTATTGACATATCGGAAATATAATACGCTACATTTCATAATCATAACAAATCTATAGGTTAGTACTCGAAATATATTACAAGGAGAAATGTATCATCAAAACTTCTACCATGACAGGATTCGAACCTCTGCAGCTCTGCCCCCGCTTGCCGGGCGAGTGTATTTCTCCTTCAAGTGAATTATTTCTAGTAAAAATGCCTCGACCAAAAATAGCAAAAAAAATATATAAAACAAAGAGAACAAAAAGTCTGTTTTTTGGACGCACTTCTGAAATTAATACCGATCCAGCCACTAAGTATTTAGGTACTTTGATTTGAATGAATTTCTCAAAATAGTATAATTTATTGGAAGATCAAAGGAAAAAAACAAATTTGAGTAGCGTTATATGAATGAGGCTTCGTTTATAGTTCTATGAGCACAACTTATTCATAAAATATTTTGATTTAGGTAATACTTTCTTCCTTCAGTAAAAGCTTTTTATTCACGAAAATTTCATTGATAGAAAATCAGAATTGTATTGAAATCTATTTTTATATCTAAACATTTGTGTGGGTAGGCTAGGCACATATTTTTCTTTAGTTCTTTTTGTAATACTAACATAAGTACCTAGTTGTAGATTACCTATATAAGAGAAAATAGTTTTTGTTACTACTTTATATATAATGACATGGGAAAAATACCTAAATATCTAGCCCAAATGTGCGAACATTGATTTTTGACTCAGTCATCATCATCATAATCCGAGCGATGTTCCCGGTTGCATCCTTCTCTGGAGCCCAAGGTGCGCTTTCCTACTTTTACTTCCTCATTTCGCAAAATCTTCATCAACCCGTGTAGTGAGGCATGCATATCAGCCCTTACCACGGCGACGTCAAGCCAGCATGTATTAGGTTTTCCCAATATGCCGCGCCTATGTTTGTTCCCCACGTAACTATAGCCGGTTTTCGTAAAACGTGACCGAACCTACCACCGTAAGCGGCATTCTTGTATTTTTCTGCAATGTATCCGACAAGAAGGCTACCCCTGATGCTACAGTTCCTGACGCGGTCTTTACGCGTCACTCCACACATTCAGCGCAGCATCTTCATCTCCGTGACACGCAACTCCTGCTTATTTCGCTTAAGCCAAGGCCACGCCTCGCTACCATACAAAAAGACAGGTCTAATGATCGGTTTATAGACATGTCCCTTTAGTTTAACCGGCATTGTGGGGTCACAGATGACACCAGATTTTTGACTGAGTGCAATTGAAGAAATATTGGTTGGCTTTACAAATATTAAAAGAAAATACTTCATTTTCTTTAAAAAATATAGAGTAACTTATTTTCAATGTTTAAAAAAATATTTTATTGATAAGGAAAGTAGGTAGATTTATGAAATGCGCCAAAGCACATTTTAAATATCTACATTAATTAATAATGGTCACGATCGTCTTTTGTTTTTTAGGGTTCCGTAGCCAAATGGCCAAAACGGAACCCTATAGATTCGTCATGTCTGTCTGTCCGTCCGTATGTCACAGCCACTTTTATCCGAAACTATAAGAGCTTTACTGTTGAAACTTGGTCAGTAGATGTATTCTGTGAACCGCATTAAGATTTTCACACAAAAATTCGACTCGCACTTGGCCGGTTTTACATCTAGGATTAAAACGTTAAATTGCCGAAATGTAGAGTATACCTACTCGTTATTATGTCAGCAACAGTAACTGGCCTTGTCTTGTTATGTGACAGTGTGTTCTAGGATATAGAATCATCAAACAGACAAGGTTTAATAAAGCACAGTAAAAACACTTTATTAATGACAACTGGCTCTACTTATCGCGGGTTTCACGACCTTAGATTCAATAAAGCTGAGCTTGTATACATTTTCACGTCCGTAAAAAGAACACTTAAATCGCCTATAAAACGTTTTATTAAAATATCAAAAAACCTTTTAAAATTATTAAACTTTCATTATTTGGGAAAGGCCTTAACAAGAATAAATTCATGGCATTTGTTTTCTGTGCCCCCAAGCTTTGACAAAGTCGTTTGTTTTTGTTGGTTTTGCAAAAATATTCCAATGAGTTTCTAAAAATAATAATAGAATATAACAAAAATGTTAGTAAGCATTTAAGGGGACATTCTACCTACTCTTTTCTCCATACAAACTCGTAGTCGATCGTTTCCTCCCTGGATAAAGTTATTTCGAAAAATATGTTTATGCCGTAAGTCCTCTAACAGCCATGATCATGCCCCTACGATTTGATTTTTCCATTTTCTAATTTTACAATTTGTTTTCTATTCTAATTAGATAATGAAAAAAAAAAACAAAATGTAGGGGCATGTCATGGCAGATATAGGTTTAATGGCATAAACAGATTTGAATTATGTCTTTATCCAGGGAGGAAACAGTCGACTACGTTTGTACGGAGATAGAGTAGGTAGACTGTCCTCTCTTTTTGTTCTAACATTACACTGTTAGATATCCATTTGCAAATCACAAGGAAGGAACATAGTAATAAACATTGTAAGTGTAACCAAATTCCATTACCAAAGTCCATTCAAAGAGCGACTCAAGTTGTGGTTTGGCACGAAAATAGAAACTTAAAATCGTTTTCCCAAACTCGTAAATTCCGCATAGCAAAGTATGTATTCAGTGTGTTTCGAGGACGGTGACATAAACCGAAAGGGTAGTTCACATTAAAAATATTTCTAATAGTCCATCTGTTTCCAGGTATGTTTCTTTGGTAGCCTGGCCAACGCGCTGAATGTAGCTGTGCTGACGAGGCGGGACCTCGCCGCAGCACCCATCAACCGGCTGCTCAAGTGGCTGGCCGTTGCTGATGTCTTCGTCATGATGGAGTATGTCCCCTTCGCTATCTACAGGTACCTGGTGAGTGAAACGAACTTAGGTTTGTAACCATGATTTAAGAAAACAAAGTCTCTCACTTCGGTAAAAAAAAGTTGTCAGTGTGTTAGGTATGTTATGTTATACCCAAGTCTTACAATGGGCAAATTACTTGTATTTTGCTGAGGAGTTCCAAGTTTCTATTTAACTGACCTACCTGCTAGTTATAAATATCAATCAACCATTTCGTAGCGGCGGGCGGTTGGAAGCAACCTTAATAAATTTAAAGGCGTTGTCTAATAAACCAACTTACACTTGAAGTTTCTTCAAAGGCAGTAAAAATAAACTAAACGATAAACGTTTATTTGCGATCGTAATTTTTCCTTGACTTTTATTGACTGTTTAGGTAAAAAGTAGGTACCTATTGGTAATTTTGCAATGTTTTGTTGTTATATCTCGTTAAGAAATAAAGTTATTGGTGAAATTTCGAATAAAAAAGATGGTTTGCTTCTTCTCGTGTAGTGGTGTGGCTCACCTAGGGTAAACATTTACAGGTCGTCTACACTTGACCTAAAGAATGCCATCAGTGATAACAACACTTATGCCCCACTTTTGGGCATTCTTTTTATTTCCTAAACTTACAAATACAAACCCCTACTTTTCTTTTTGGTTTCACAAAACCACTTTCTGCTAAAACATAGCCCTTCTTCAGCAGTCGGTTTATAACGACCGTACTCATAAACGAATAACAGCGTTTCATAACTTAAGGGAAAAGTTTACCTACTCTTTTCTCCATACGAACTTTACAAACGAACCTAGTCGACTGTTTCTTCCCTGGATAAAGACATTAGAGAAAATTTGTTTCATGTTTATGACTTAGAACCAAATGCTTAGAACCTATATCAGCCATGACCAATTGATCAATCCCCTACGTTTTTAATTTTTTTCATATTCAAATTTTTCTAAATTCATTTTCTATTCTAATTAGAAAATGAAAAAATAAAACGTATAACCATGGTAATGGTTGATCCTATAGGTATCTTTTATGGCATCAAACATATTTTCTCTAATGTCTTTGTCCAGAAAAAAAACTGTCGACTACGTTTGTATGGAGAACATAATGAACTTTTCTCTTAAATTTTCCGTAAACTTAAGTTTAAGTAGAACATCTAAACAAACATCCAAGTTTATTGTTGACTTCAAGCGATAGGTATGCCTACCTACCTAATTATTTGTTTACAAAACTCATTTAACTTATTACATAGGTATTACCTTACATAGGACTGTATCACCCTGAAAGAATGATACTTACACATCATTATTACGTAATAAGTACACACTTTTTAAACTTACACGATTTCCGTCCATCATTATTATTAGACACGGGTCTAGATCGCATTAAAAATAATCATGTCGTGTCTTCTCGGGACCACGGCCCCCCTTAAATGATTACCTCGACGTTTCGGCAAAACAATGATTATTTTTAACGCGATCTAGACCAGTGTCTAATAATAATGATGTACGTAATAAGTAATCGCTAAGAGACTCCGTTCCGTATATACTCGGTAGGTAGTTAAATAAATAAATAAATATTGCATGACGTTGTACATAGCGCAATCTAGCCCCAAACTAAGCACTAGGCTTGTACTATGGGTACATAGTCAACGGATATACTACATATTATACATTTTTTTTTGTAAATACATACATATGGTACATAGAGGGACACCCAGACCAGACACAAATATTTATTATAAAGCCTATATACTTGCACCCGGCGGGAATCGAACCCGCAACCTTCTGCATTGCAGTCGGGCATTCCCTCGACGTGCCACAGAGTTCTGTGTATACTCGGCATAGAATAGAATAGGTGTCGTAAAAGGCGACTAATGGATCTGGAGGAGACTAGCAAACTTTGAGTACTTTCCGCGCGGTGCGTGGTGGGTAAACTAGTTGGTCCCTAGGAGGGTTGGGGCAGGCAGGCGGCCGGCCGTAAAAAAGATGCCAAATCTATTTGTAGTAGGTATGGTCAATGATGACTTACCTACTGTGCCGACCCCAAATAATTTACGGTTTTAGCAGACCCGGGCTCCCAAAAGGGATGCAACCGGGAACATCACTCAGATGAGAAGAAGAAGACAACGAGACGACCTCTATGACGCGCCGGCCCAGTGCCCAAATAAAACGCAGACGGTTTTGGGTTCGATATCCAAAAAGTGGGTGTTTTTAGGGTTCCGTACCTAAAGGTAAAAACGGGACCCTATTACTGAGACTTCGCTGTCTGTCTGTCTGTCTGTCCGTCCGTCCGTCTGTCCGTCTGTCACCAGGCTGTATCTCATGAACCGTAATAGCTAGAAGGTTGAAATTTTAACAGAAGATGTATTTCGGTTGCCGCTACAACAACAAATACTAAAAACAAAATAAAACAATTATTTAAAAGGGGCTCCCATACAACAAACGTGTTTCCAAAATAACAAGGAGTCAGGACAGGAACAAGGACAGGACTTGGTTAGGACAAATCGAGTTGGTCATGGAATTCAAAATGGCTGCCCTAGCAACCAAAAAGGTAAAAGCATTAAAAACTTTGTGAAAAATGACAGAAAGAAAATAAATTATGTTTGACATGACATAAATATACTAAAAGTAAACAAAGAAAAATATCAATAAAACTTGAGTAAATAGAAGATAAATGGAAATGAGAGCATAAAAACCAAGACAGCAAAAGGTTCACAACTAAACCTAACATGTAAGTACAATTCGGTGTTTCAAAGAACAAAAAGAAATAGAAATTGTAGGCAAAAGCAATCCTCACCAGACATGAATACCACAATCTGTCAAATATACCAGTCTGCCTTACTTACCAAAGAGTTTCTTTTATGTTTCAGATTTTGTAAACCATTTTAGGGTTCCGTATCCAATTGTGATAGTGGTACGGAACCCTTTATGCGCGAGTGTCGCACTTGTTTTATAGTTGTATCCCTAGTTGCTTAACTTTTTATACACGATATCTGCGTCCCACGGTTCAAGTCCTGATCCCGTGGGAACATCGGGATCAAAGTAGCATCTATGTTACTCCTCGACAATGTAGCTATCTATAAATAAATAAATCTATTGGTGAAAGAGTTTTTGAAACCAGACCAGAAACAAATAGATTTTTCTTCTTTTTTCGCAATTTTGGTTAGAAATTAAAGAGATATTTCGTTTGAGACCTTTACAGGTCCCTTCTTCAGGATTAACTCAAATGATTCAGTTATGTCTTTAATTTCAGAATTAGGTAGGTATACCTATGATTTTAAAAACAAATGATTTAAGCATAAATACTTGCACCATGCGGGAATTGGACCCTCCAACTTTCTCTGTATTCATTTAAAAACATATTATTAAATGAAAATAGTCTATCTATCGCAAGCACCTATTGTTTGAAAAATTAATCAGAATTGTAATCATAAGTGCACCCGTCATTGGTATCATACTCGTATCTCTGAGAGATAATGTTACAGTTTCCAATAAACTACAGGCATAAATGTGCAGATAATTGACGAGGCTACATAGGTATGGCATAATGCAAAGTGCGATTATGACATAGATCAAGGTATAATGAGTAATTGAGCGGTGTTGGTCTAGTGGTAGATACCCCGGCTTTCATTCTGAGAGTCGTGGGTTCGAATCCAGACCAACCGCGCACCAATGTCTTTTTCTTTAAAAAAAAAAGGTATGTGCGCTAATAACATCACTCTTACGGTGGAGGAAAAACATCGTGAGGAAATTAACATGTCCTAGGACTCACCACGGTCCGAAGACATGGGATATTCAGTGTTTTCTATGTATCATATGTATGTGTTTACAAAAAAAAAAAAAAATGTAGTATATCCGTTGTCTAGTACCCATAGTACAAGCCTAGTGCTTAGTTTGGGGCTAGATTGCGCTGTGTGTAACGTCGTGCAATATTTATTTATTTATTTATAATGAGGCCACTGACCTGAATTATATGGACAGGAGGTCTCGCACTGAATTTAGTGCCTTTTTGATCTGCGCCATGTTCCGTTGTAGCGCGTTTACTATTATAAGCAGGGGTCGGAATAGGTAGAGTCATTTTATATACTTGCATCATGATAGCATAACATGGATATGCCTTGTTTTCAAGAAATATGGAAATCATTTCGGAATTCCGGAATTATATCAAATACTTAAAATATTATTAAAAAACAAAGTTTACATCGACTACAATGACAGGAAAAACCGGTTAATTACGAATTGGGTTCACGCAACGAGGGTTCAATTCACACTTTTACGTAGGTGATTTCTAAATTGACATGTGAAATTTAAGTTTTCTGTTAAGTTTCATGTAGGTACAATGCACAATATGACGACCTTTATTTTTTTTAACCGACCAAAAAAAACGAGGACGATAAATTAATTTTAAGTGTATTACTTTTCTAAAATGAAATGAGCACAAGTAAAACACAGATGTTTATTGTTTACAATACTTCATAATTTTCAAGTTTCAATCACATTTATATTAAACAATTTTTAGGTAGGTATATCTGTTAGGCAAAAATTGACAGTGCTGCGCACTGTGTGGGTGCGTAAATCCACTATCCACTAGATTGAAAATATGTACTAGGGAAATAAGCACTTCAAATCTTAAAGAGATCTTCATCTTGCCCTTTTCCGAAATTGTTTGGGAATCGACACAGTAGGTACACAAGTCTTTAATGACCATTCTAACCACTTAATTAGATAAAGAAACTTATTATGTAGCTATAAACCGAAATTAATTTTGACTACTTTTTATAAAGATGTTTCCACGGATATCTTGATAAAAAGTATACTCGAATCGCAGTATACACGGATCGCACTAGGTGTATATGATTTAAGTGCGGGGCGCAGTTAATGACACTCAATATTCATCGTCATCTGTTACAATTTCAGCATTGTAGCTGTACAATTAAAATAAATAACCATCAGTTTTTCCATATTTTCTATTTTTAATGAATTTTGAATCCATAATTTCTTTTTACATCTAATATCCATTTGTAGGTCGAAAATGACCTTTCCACGTCAGTAGACGTAAGTGGTGCATATTTAAAATACATTATTTGTTCATTAGCTTCATTTTTTTCAATTTTTTCGCTATACTCACGAATTAGGTCCAAATCTGGGTTGCGTTCCATAACATATTCGATTTTATTTTATTTACGTTATCTGGCTAGTTATTGTTAATATTATTAAATATTAAACGTTTATTTCAAGTCAAAAGAGTTGAGAAAATAAATCATGTTACGTAGCAATTATTTCGGGATTTTTTAAAATTTCGGAATACCGCTGCGGCGGCATGTCTTTATTAACATACAGGTTTTTGATCATTAAACCGAAAGCAATCGACCTACTCTGATAAAATTCCGAAAAATTGTAATAAAATTTTGGTATTCCGAAAGCATGTCCATGTTAACATCTACAATCATGTAAATTTGAGGTCAGTAACCCTATTTGACTCTACCTATTCCGACCCCTGATTATAAGTGATGGTGACCGTCTCCGGAACTATTAGTTCCATAGACGGTCACCATCACTTTTAAAAGAAAACGCGCGACAACAGCGCAACATGGCGCAAATTATATCGGTACAAAGATCTTATGCCATTTTGTATGGTATAGCAATTCCAGCGTACTTGTAAAGTCATTTCAGTGGATGATGATGATACTAGACTAGTTAAGATAATAATATGCTGATATTTATTAACACGTTGTGTCCTGCGGATTCACTTGCGTAAGTCCCGATCTCGCGGAAATATCGGAACAAAAAGTTTGGTGGTTGGATGTTGTGTTTCAATCACGCAAAAAACTACTGAACTTATTGTGAAAATTCCGTTTTAAATAATATCCGTAGTGATGTTAGTCTAAAATCGTATACTAAATTATAATATTCATTGCAAACGCATATTTTCAGTTCGCATATTTCGCATATTTCTAAGTAATATGGATGTATATAGGTACTTCGTTTTTTAATTGTAGACTACGATTTGATACTACAAAAAAACGTCAACAACTAGGAATCAAATGACAGATTGTAGCCCGAAATTAATAAACGTGGGTACAAGCTTTGCTTAGTGCAGGGACCGCTGATAAAATTGTACTTGTACTAATTAATGTCACAGTTAATACACAGAAATGTAAAATAGTTGTATAAGTAACCTGTAAATTCTTTTATTAAATAAAATTTTATTTATTTTTATTTTATTTTTAATTGCGTGTAGAAATTGTTTAACAAAAATACTGTTAGAAATACAAGTCTGTGTTTAAACATTTGAAACTTTCTATTTGTAAATGTTCAATTTCGTTTGATGATATGAAAACAAAAATATTTCCAGAATAAACTATTGTTTTTAGGTGACTGTGGGTTGTTTTGCGTATCTTGTAAATATCTATACTTGTAAAATTTAAAGTCCTCACTGACCTATGTATCAACGCAGAGCCCAAACCGCTGGTCCAAGAGACATGAAATTTAGAAAGTGTTTTCTTTGTGTTGTGTATAGATCCACTAAGAAAGGGTTTCGACTAATCCCGCGGGATCGAGAGTTACACGGGTGAAACCGCGGGATTCTGTTAGTGTTTGTATATTTATTTTTATCTACGTACTTTTCCATTAAGTTACATCCACCTTTTTCGTACTTTTGGCCGCTACGCTCTCTTGAGAAAGGACACTTCCTTGTAAGTGTATCTTTTGGGAATTCTCGAACAATACCGACCATGTGTCTTGATTCTTGGAGATTACTAAGAAAGCTGCAAGGACGTCTTTTGGAACATTATTT
Organism: Idaea biselata; assembly: GCA_958496205.1. Taxonomy (NCBI): domain Eukaryota; kingdom Metazoa; phylum Arthropoda; class Insecta; order Lepidoptera; family Geometridae; genus Idaea; species Idaea biselata. Next base: position 20,298,859 of record OY292395.1, on the reverse strand, counting down.
TGGGATTACGATCGTTATTTGCCTGCACTTGGTCGCAGGTTTTGTTTTTTTTTTTAAATATAAAAGAGGTGTTTTAAACTCTATAGTGGAGTTTTGAGCTTTTATCATGTGTAACTACTTAGCCCTAAGACCTTAAAACTCTCAACATAGACTTAGAGACAACTTAGGATAGAGAGACCCGACCCCAAATAACGGGAAGATGGAAGGAAGAAGAAGAAGATCATGTGTAACTCCACCTACTCTACTGAGGAGAGCGTGCATTTTTGAATCCTGAATTTTCTACTTATATTATGATGATATACAACCGGTATACGACGCCGGTTAGCTAGTAAATGAATTAGCCGAGCTTCGTACCCCCATTTTTCAGTCCTGAAAAATTCTAGTTTTTTTTTTTTTAATGCTTTCTAAAGGATCCGACAGGACTTGAACCTGCAAACTTACAAAACTGTAGTATTGCGCTAACCAATTTTGAAAAGTATCTTTTCAATAAACTAGACATCCAAGTGAAGGAAACACTATTAAATAAAAATCAAGGTTTAAGCAAATTCTGTTTGTTTTTTTACCCACGATCGCCTCTGTGGCCATGATGGTATACCTACATATTTGTTTGGGGTGAAAGATGTTAGTTTGTGTATGTGTATGTCGCGTCACCGTCTTTTCATGTTTCAGACCGCTACCGCTACGGTAAATATGTTTTTACGAAACATATCTTGCCCTGACAATAAAAAGAATTATCCAATTTGGTGCTGTTCGTTCAGAAGTTATGGGCAAATATCGGCGATTCATTTTTATTTACATAGATAGATTTGCATGTGACTGACTGTGAATAGAAAAAACAGTAACTTCTCGGTTCTATTATATAAGTAGCAACATAAATTCATACAATAGTGGCTAGAGCAATAGGCATTTAAACCCGCTCTTATTGAAATATTTTAGCTTTTCGCGTTAAGTATGTGAGTAATTGCAGCGACGATAACAATTCGTCGTATTTTGAAATTCCTTTTCAACAACAAAACAATTTTAAACCTCTCGTTTGAATAAAGACTTTATTCGTTTCGTTTTAAGGTCTGTTTTTGTTTCAGATCTTGCCGGGACAACGAGAGATGCCTTACAAATGGGCCGCATATCTTCTATTTCACATGCATTTTACTCAAATATTCCACACGGCTTCTATATGTCTCACTTTATCATTGGCTGTTTGGAGATATATTGCAATCAAGTAAGTGCAGACTACAATTTGTGGTTTTATCTACCTAGTTGTTTACCTATTGAGTTGTTTCTTGACCCTATAGCCTGGGTCTTCAAGAATAGCCATGGTATCCCCTACCCGTTGTCAAAGGCGGCCAAAAGGGGTTTCTTGGTGGGAGGATTCGGTCGCGGCTTCTTATCTACCGTCGTAGTGCCAAGCGGACGATATAAATAATGCTCTATTGACCCAAAACTTAAGTTACACAAATCTAACAACGAAATCCTTAAACCTAGTGTGGCACAACGGGTTGCCTTATCGCCTAAGGTCGATCTCTTCCAGGTAACCAATGAATAAGAAAGATTTCAGAAAGAAAAACAAAATTATAATATGTTACTTAATAAACATAAAGTTTAAGAAGGATATTTGTAGTCTGAGAGAGATAGAATCATTTTTTTTGATTAAGAGTTTTCACTGAGTCATATCAGAGTCATAGTAAAGCTATTTAATGATCGTAAGCTTATGAGCTAGTAATTTCATCGCTCGTACATAATGGTGCGTGACACGTCTTTAGGTACGTCCGTGGAAAAACAAAGCCGATACTGAATCGGATGCGCAGAGAATATATTTTTTGTTTCAGTTTTCCGTAAAAAACTGTCTAATTAATTTTTGGTTGTTCTTATTATTTTAATCTCATGTCTAATAATAACATAACTAATAACGAATAGGCCGTTAATTTTATTTAAATCAGAAAGCAATGGTTATTGCGTATTTTTAATAAAAAAAAGTTTTTAATGGTAATATATAATATCCTTCTAGTTATCCAGAATTACAGAGAGTCCCTTAACATACTGACGTCTTTTTTAGGGTTCCGTACCTAAAGGTAAAAATTTAAATATAAACGAGGTAAGAACAACAAAACGCCTGTAAGACCCGGTAAAATAATTATAACAATGCAAAAAGTTATTCTGATGAATACCAAGTTAAATATGGATTTCGATAATGATTGGTCATTAATCGTAAGAGTTAGAACTTAAGATAGTTTCAAATTTAAAACCTAATTAGTAGAACGCCAGTTTATTTTAATTTCACGCGTATCCAGTGTCCAATCGTCTTAGTATGTTTTGAAAATACGTTGAATTCCTTTCTTAATGCTTGTGGGTAAATCCGTTAATTAATGTTTCAAGGGCGATTGCAAACTGCTTTACATATACATAGGTACCCACTTCTAAACAGGCGATGAGTTAATAGATAGATATAGGTATCTTGATCGATAAATACCTACCAGATTAGATGGAACATTGTCAAAAAATCACGGGGAAGTGAGGCTTGATGCTAAATGTAGCTTAAAATTAGTGGAGTATACTTTTTTTATGTTAAAGCGTGTCAAACACTTAAAAAATCCAGTTTTTGAAAACATAATTTCCAAAATTTTGAACCTGACTGAGAAATGCCTTTGCTATATGTCTATCGGCCGATCAAAAAATAGACAGCCTGCGTTCTGCAAATCATGGACCTCATGGTAGGTGTAGGTATTTTCATATTTAATGCGAAGTATGACATGAATTGATGGATTTTATATGAAATCAGACGTGTGATAACAATGTTTTATGTAGATGATATTAAAAATTCCGCCTTCACGCGATGCCGTCAAAATATTTTATTATGATGTTGATGACACATAATATTATTAATATTACAAAGGTTCAGTCCGTGTTTGTGCATTAAATGCTTTGGTAAATTTGTAAATAAACCTAAACTGTAGGCAGTACATTTATAATTAAGCATTTAATATTACTGACGACAGCTGCTACACAACTAAACAACCAAGCAGCTAACTGGTCAAATAACATAAAGTTAAAGCATTTAAATGCTTTGAAACGGTTTTTAAAGGTTTCAGTTGTGGAAGTTTATGAGTGTGTATGTGTTTCTTGCTCCTTCACGCAAAAACCACTGAACCGATTGCGATGAAAGTCGGTATGTAGAAAGCTGAAAACCTTGGATAACACAATTAATACACCCAACTTACCCCAACTTGCATAATGGCTGTTACACTGTGGTTATACTTGATTCACTTGCAAAAGAGAAATACTTGCCTGTTAATAGTTTTTCTATAAGTCTACTCTAAAAGAAAATAAATACACTATAATAAACTGATCTATTACAGGACTTGAGAAAAACCATACTGAAGCTTTGAGAGTGTCGAAAAATTACTCCTTTATAGTTAACCTAAACATGAAGAGTTAAATATTTACCTATTAGTAAAAGACATATACGAAATGTTGAATCATTGAGATTGAAGATTCTTCCTATTTATTTTTCTTTGCAAATGCTTCATCATTCATCCCTTACGCATTACGTAGCTCAATGAATTTTATTGAAATTGCTTTTAGTAAGCATTTCTGTAAGAGATGAATTGAGAACATTATTATTTGGGCTATTCATAAAAATAAATCAACTTTTTAGGTACCTACCTACTTTCCTACTTAAAACTGATGAATTTACTGTAGAAATATTATTGTTTGTAAAAAAAATTTTTTTACCTCGGATACCTAACTTTATACTACACTATAGCTGCGCCCCGCGGTTCACTCGCATAAGTTCTGATCCCGTGGGAATATCGGGATCAAAAGTAGCATTTGTCCTTTATCAAAGTTCAATCTATTTCTATTCCAAAAATTCTTAAAAATCGGTAAGTACCCCTTTTTAAGCGTGAAAACGTAATAGACAAACAGACAGAGTCACTTTCGCATTTATCATATTAGTAAGGACTAGTAGGGATATTATCATAGAAGAAAAAGTGGCGAAGCGCCAACTATGTACTAGGTAAACTGTGCTACTAGGTGACTAAGGTCCCTCGCCCACGGCGACTTTTTGTAGCGATGCTGTCGCGCGTTCGCATCGATACAGTCGCGATGCAATCGCTAGCTGGGTGCCCTCGCCCACGGGGCGCTCAGATAGTAGCGATGCAAACGCGATACTATCGCGCTTCAGTCGCGATGCAAGCGCAATTCAGTCCCCTCCCTCCGTTTTTTCCCTGAATCGATGCGTTTGCTTCGATTTAGTCGCGATGCAGTAGCGCGTTGGTAGTGTGTTAGCATCGCTACTGTAGCGCGTTACAAATGCGACTACCACGCGTTAATCGCGCGTATGCTAAACGCGCGCTACAAAAAGTCGCCGTGGGCGAGGGCCCTTAGACCACAAATTTTACATGAGCCGATTCATTCAGGTTGCTGGTCACTACCAGCTGCTTGTAATATAGACACCTTTTGCATAGCGTTTGCATTTACATAGACACCATAGCGGTGATGGTCTAGAGTCTAGTGGTAGATACCTCGACTTTCATTCCGAAGGTCATGCGTCCGATTCCTGGCCGACCACGCATCAATGTCTTTTTCTATGAAAAAGTTATGTGCGTTATTAACATCGCTTTTACGGTGAAGGAAAACATCGTGAGGAAACCCACGGCTTAGTTAGCTCCAGACGTATTGACCTTTTCTTTCCTTCGGGCATGGCTGACTAGGCTGGGAGGGTGGTATAGGTGTTGGGCAAGCCTACTCTACCTATGTCCCGGGCACTACAGCGCCATAAATAGCATGGATTAAAAAGTTGCTTGTGCTGTATTAAATCATCTTAAAATAGATGAAAAGGCCAATTATTATTGTTATTGCATAAATGCTATACATATAGAAATATTTACAAAAAAACGTCTTTTTCTCCGTGTACATTTTGCAATATAACTTTTAATAGACTCAAAAAAAGCAAATATAAAGAATTTAAGGTCAGTGTGGCCAAACTCTAGTAAAAATAAAGTCTAATGGAGGGCTGTATGCTGCTCTTAAAACAATAGTCTGTTAGACAATTTGCAGGTGTAATTAGGAGAACGTAGTTTCAACTTCTGCTCTCTGCTCTGGACTTTCTCATTTCCACAGTAACCTTGCTTTTGTCTCGCTGAAATATGAAAGCTAACTGACGTAATTTAAACGAGCTTTCGCGTTGTGTACAGAAATAACATGACATGAAAAATTGAAGAACTAATGTGAGGGTGACCTTCGCATTCATAAATCAAAGAACAAGCTAATGCACTAGTGGATTTTATGGCACCAAATATTTATAATGCCAACTACCATGATCTATCAAAGAATGCGGTCGCTTGGCCATAGTTTTAATATAGGTAGTCTTCTCTTTTTACCCGACTGCGCGACGCAAAGAAGGGTTATTGTAAATAAGTATATTTCTCTTCTCATCAAATTGTTTTTTTTTTATTTAGGGTCAGCGCAGTAGCTCATTCATCATTGACCATATACCTTCTGCAAATATGTAGATTTGGCAATATTTGTATGGCCGGCCGCCTGCCTGACGCCATCCCTCAAAAGGACTAAGCCGTTTGCCCGCCACGGGGCGGGAAGAACTTAATTTTTGCTAGTCTCCCACAGATTACTTAGTAGCCCTTTAGTCGTAAAGGGCTACTAAGGAATCTACCCCATCTCTTCCCGTGGGTGTCGAGCCACGGGAAGAGATGGGGTAACCCTATTGAAGGGCTACATAGCAGATAAATAAGCGTATTTATACAGTAATAAACTTTATTTGCAGATATTCCGACAAAAACCACATATTCTGCACAGAAAGACGTTGCAGTACTGCCATTCTTAGCAGTTTTATTCTACCACCAATACTTTGCATTCCAACTTACATGGTAAGTTTCATTTAATGTAATATAGTAGGTAATTAGGTATACTAAGGGACTTTTTTACGTCTAACCAAAGGACCACAAGGGCGCATCAACATAGTCTAACATACTTGGGCTTTTTATGAAAACTCTAAAGAGTCAACCACAAAAGAAGATCGGTTAAGGACGGTGCAAAGTGATCATCCAAATACGCTCCAAGAAAGTTTGATATTTTACAACCGTTAGTCTTAATCTTTAAGTCTCATTTTTACACACGATTTAGCTGTGAAAATTCCACATTTTTCCTAAATGACAAAAGAACTAGGGTTTTCTACTCGATTGAGCACAAACCGAGCTTGATCGAATTACCTACGAACAAGTTACTCTGAAATGAAATTACCATCTCTACAAAAAGTCTCAATTTCCTATCCTACGTTACGTGTTACGTCCTGCGTATGTTAGTTACTTGCTTAGAAAAACTGCTACACCGATTTTAAAGTAACTTCGTATGTATGTACCTATGTATGTAATGTATGTAGTTATCTGTTACCATACATAGATATTCTAGAAAAAATGAAGAAAGAATGAAATGAATGGGATGGGATGTGGAAGAATTTCTAAATATAAAAATATCTAGAATTTCTTTAAATATTATGTGTTGTTTTTTTAAGATTCAGAAATTCTATTTATGCTACGTACCTATAATAAGCAAAGTTATTATGGGTGAAAGTCAAAATATGAAATAACTTCCAGTGAAATAAGTCAGAACTGCATAGTCGTCACGTCTAGTGTCTGCAAAGTTGTTTTTCTTTCTTCATAGTTAGCTATACGAGCATAAAAGGAAACTGTAACGTCGTTTGCAAGATATATTTTTACTTAGAAGGAAAATAAAATGTAATAATTCAAGGGAGGGGTGTCACGAACTGTCTGTACCTAACTACGCTACGCTATGAGTAAGTTAATTTTAGGGGCACGATTTTATTGGGCTTTAGTTCTCCGAACTTAAGACGCTTTTGTCAGTCCATATTTTGTGAAGTTGCCTATGTAGCTATCTTGTCGTATCCTTTAAAGACTCAAGTTTTTTCTACTTATATGTAGGTAACTACATTAGTGTTTTATCTTTTTTTTGACGAGCTCTGGCGCGTCGTCCGAATGCACGACTAGAATACAGGTTGCGGGAGCCAGTATTTAGCTTTTAAAATAATTGTTTGATTCTGGTCTAGGCGACTACGGCCGTTTGGTGTTGGTTGTACGAGTAGGTACATTCATATGCATATTTTTTATATGTGCGTGAGCTCGAACTTCAATTGTTTCTACAACGTGAACGTGTGGGTTGAACCTACTCGCACAAACAAGACCGTCGCGTCGTCGTCGTGTGATAAAACAACTGTAGATTCCTATTCAGCTTTGATGTATAAGCATAAATTATTCGAATTCATAAACAAACGAGAAAATATTTTTCACTTCCGAAAAAGTTCTTGGGTAAAAGAGAAAAACAAAGAACCTTTTACCTTTTACTAACATACCTATCCCGAGAAGTTAGTTGATCAAATTTCATCCGCCCATTACTTAGCATTATGAAGTTTCGGGAGTTTTACTTTTGACAAATAAGTATAATAATCGGGGCACTATGTTTGATATGCGGGCCCTAATGTAATGCGAAGTTAATGTATACAGGAGTGTTCTGAAACTAAATAAAGTTACCCTTTGCTTATGTATTCAAAATGTTTATTTAAATTTACTTAATTCGACCGAGAAGTAATTGGACCGATTAAACAACATTTGTAAACACAATTTTGCGAATGGAGACAATTTAAACCTTCTAATTACGTCGTTTATTTTGATTAATGTTAATGCTACTACCTAAATCTCATGTTTATCTCTTCTCTAAAATAGAAAATAGACGGTATGGTATACGAGGGCTAAATGATAACTTGATAAGTCCCCATGTTCACCGACTCACTGATTGAAATTGTTTTTTTATTTCTCCATGATTGCAAATAAAAACACACTTGATGACTTTCAACAGTTGTGAAAACAAACGGACAGACAAACAGTTCAACAGACGTTGTAAAGTTGGCGCTATAATATGATGGCATTATTTTGCGTCGTTAGTGCACTCAATCGGTAAACACGGGTACTTATCATACAGCTCTCTAAAAGTAGTTGTTGCCGTCTAACTGTTTATTTTGCTCATTTCTTCTCAATTTAGACCATGTTTTGATACGGTTTCACTATAATCTAAATAAGTTCTTCCATAACGCTTATACATATCAATAGTACCTATACATCCGTGAAAACCCGAGGCTTATCACTACTAACAAATAAACCATTTCTATAATATTTATCTACAGGTTTTCGACATTCACACAGCGGTGGTCCTAGAACCATCCGGACCAATGATACTGTATCACGTGGACGCGGACCAAGAAGGCCGACTATACCAAATCAATTTCTGGGTACACGCTGTCGTAATAAAGCTACTTCCTTGCTGCATCCTCACCATCATCAGCCTGTGGCTTATACGAGAAGTGTACAGCGCAAACCAGCACCAGAAGAAGATACGAATCTACAACGCTTGCCCCACAAACACGAAGGCAGTGAAGCGACAGTACAAAGCCGACAGGCGAACAAATAGAACAACGAAGATGCTAGTAGCAGTTCTCTTACTGTTTCTTGTGACAGAACTGCCTCAAGGGATATTGGGATTGTTAAGTGGGCTGCTGGGAAGATGTTTCTTCAAGCGCTGCTACGATTTGTTTGGCGAGCTGATGGATGCGTTAGCTCTTCTCAACGGGGCGATAAACTTCGTGCTGTATTGTTCGATGTCGCGTCAGTTTAGAATGACTTTCGGGCAGATGATGTGGCGAGCACATCTTCATCGGTGGCCTCCACCAACTGCATCTCACTCTGACGGGCAAAATACGTGAGTATGAAAACGGAAAACTATAGGTACCTATCACACTTTCTCCTTCTCTCTCACACTCTTTGATGTAGCAATGTAAAAGAAAACCCCTGGTGAATTTTCAGCAGTTGTTACGATACCGCAGGAATTGTTTGAAGTACGAATACCTATACCCAGTGAAAACTTGATGATGATTGACACAAATCGGTTTTACCGTTAACACCTTGTTTTTCTGTCTTTAGTATAATTTATAAAACGTGTCGTGATTTAAACTTCTCTTTTAAGATAGGGTAAATAATGATCTATTTTAATCCGAATGATTTCTACTGGACAGTATTAAAACACCGTAGTTTGGAGTTACGTCTGAATAGTTTATAAATTCTGCGGTATCCTTTCTATTTTGGTTTTTATAAACTTTAGGTACATAGGTACTCGAAACAAATTTTAACGTTTAATTCATTTTACGATCTTCATAAAATAAAAGAACATAAAATTCATGAGTACATGTGACGAAAAAACAGCTATTATTATGCTTTATTTTATACAAATAAAACGCCACGTTTTGACTGAAATATCGTTAGGCCAGGAGATATTCTAAAGCGGGGCGGGGACGGGGGCTACATTTGCATAAAAACTTTTGTTTTCCATGTTGTCCGTGCCGCGTCCGTGCTGTCTTTATACAAAAGTAGCCGGTTTGCGCCCCGGCCCGGACACGGCCCGGTCTAGCATAAATAAGGCTACGTACTACGTAAGGCTCCGTACAACGTAAGCGACTCAACGCGAACGCGATTTCGAAGCGATCCGATGCGTATTCAATGCGGTGCGGTGAGACGCGGCGACTCTGTCTTACGTGCGCGCGAATCGTCCTACACCATTACCCCCTTTTTCCGCCGCCGCCGTTCGCGCGAAAATGTCAAGTCAGTGATCGCGTTCGCTTTAATTCGTGCCGCGCCGCAGCGCACCTTACGAGCGTTTGGTCACATAGGCCACTTCAGTAGCTATCGACTGTTCCTTGTTGCTGCGCCGCACCGCGTCGCTTCGCGTTCGCATCCGATCGCCCACGTAATACGCTGCGTAACGCAGCGTCCTACGTGGACGATTGGATGCGAACGCGATTGCGATCCGATCCGATCCGGTGCGGTGCGGTGTGACGCGGCGATTCTGTCCTACGTGCGCGCGTATCGTCCTCCCAAAATATGGTGTCGGCGGCGCGGGGCGTCGCTAGGGTTTCCAACAGTTTTTTCGAAAAATATAGTATTTGTGGCTAAAAAATATAGTACGACCCAAAAAATATAATACAAAAATTAGAGCGGTGTTTTGTAGAATATTTCGAAAAAATACGTATTTTTTGCACTTAACCTTTTTTTCACACTTTCAAATACTCTTAATAAATAAAAAAAAATGTTCCCGACATTCAATGTTTAAATTATGAGCACCTTTTTTATTGCTTTTCTTTTTTTCCCTCTACATACTCGTAGAAAACAGTCCTCTGTAAATGCAGAGAGGAGGAATTTATAAAAGAAACAACTTTTTACAAATTATGCCAGAAATATAGTATTTTGCGTACTATGTGTGCTTTCAAAAATATATAGTACGCTGAGCTGAAATATAGTATAATACTATACAGGGTGTTTCGACGAGGGGGTATTAAGCCGAAAGGGGGTTGCTCTAGAGGTCTAGGCGAACAACTTTTATTGTACGACTTTTTGAAATTCAAACTTTTTTTTCGAAAAATTCATTATAAAAAACAGCTGTTTTTGTAAAAAAAAAAGGCAATTAATGTTTAGATTGTAGTGGTCCAAACTGAATAAAAGGGCACCTTAAGGCCAATGACCTCAAACTCTAAAAAACAGCTGATTTTCATACAAACTTTAAACTCAAAATTTTCGAAAACTTCTTCGAATTTCCAAAACTTGTAGAACAAAAGTTGTTCGCCTAGACCTCTAGAACAACCCCCTTTCGGCTTAATACCCCCTCCTCGGAGCACCGTGTATATTATAGTACGGTTGGCAACCCTAGGCGTCGCATCTAGTTCGGACGTAAATGGCAAGTCGACAGATCGCGTTCGCATCAATTCGTGCCGCGCCGCAACGCAGCTTACGCACGTAGGCCACTTCAATGGCTATCGACTGTTTGTTTTTTCCGCACCGCACCGGACCGGATCGCGTTCGCATCCAATCGTCCACGTAGTACGCTGCGTAACACTTCACCTCAAACAGCCCACACCTACAGCACACATTTTATATGATTTATATGTTGCTGTAGGTGTGTCCTGGTTTATGTATAGTGTCAGTGTCAGTGTCGTCGTGTATTTTTCCTAAATTTCCCGCGATCGCGACAGTTTCACTTCTTCGACCTTTTCTAGTTTGGGCACCCATCTTTCTCGCTATCTTTCTGCTTTAGGTATCACTCCCCGTTTCCCCCATATCATCTCTAAGGAAAATCAGATTGTTTTTATTGCTTTTTTATTCTTAAAAATTTTCTTTCAGAGCCAAATCATCGGTACCTTGAGGAAGGGTCGTACAAGAGAAACGTGCGAATGTATTGCAGCAGTTTTTGTGAATATCAACAACATTGACACACACAAGAATCGCACATAGTGTACAAAATTAGGTGAATTAAAATAATTAAATTCTAAGTAAAAAGGCATTAAAATTGAAGTAGATAAAACCACGATGCTTCATTATAACTAGGATTAATGCTTTCTAAAAATATCGAGCTAATTTATTAAACAAAATAATTATATAATTCTATCGAATTCTGATATTGACGTTTTTTTTTTTTTCAGAATTTTCTGAAATAGAGTATAGGTGGTATATTATATTGTGATTTTTGGCTATAAGTTTTAGTCATGTATCGACTCAATATAATAACAATACCTACAACATTCTGCTTATGTATAACTTTATTTTTCTTAATAAGTTTTTATAAATTCATTTTGTAAACATACTTAACTTAAGATAATTTATCACTTGTTTAAAGAACTAGCACGAGCGCAAACCGATACGATAAGACACTAAAAATACCATTGCCCATTGAAAATTTGACTCTTTAGCTATTTATTCAAAAGCGCTTTCAATTAACTCAACTTGATGAAAAGCTTTCTACTTGTGAAAATTATAAATTTAATCCGTCAAATTAACTTTAAGGTTGGCTTTTGTGTCGTATCTATGTTTTCTCTTTGCAATGAAATAATTGGCCTGATAAATGGCCTAGGAACTTAAATATTTTAATACCGATGCTAGAAGAATGGCCTAGGTACTTAAATACTTATGATAAGATATAACTCAATGTGAGTGTTTGAAATCTAGTTTTAAGAAATTACCTATTATTGGTACCTGGTATAGTATATGTAAAATACCTGGTATATTTTACACATTAACGGCCGAATACAGAAACGCTACTCAAAATCCTAGTCTTACTTAATCAAGTGCGAAGCGCTCAATCTCTAAAATTCTCGTATAAATTTTAAATTTGGAAGCTACTCAATTATTTAAGTACCCCTTAAATTTTAAGTGGCCTTTTTGTATTCGGCTGTTAGAATCTTAACGAATTCGACTTTATGATAATTAATCTATTCGACTTGACGAATTACTATGTACTAAATGTGAACATTTGTGCGTACGTGCCGACCTATAACATAAGTCTGTTCCTTTGTTAGTCCTTCCTGGAGAGCTAAGATGTAACTTGGTTAATACATTCAAAGAACACAAAATTAAATATTATAAGGCTACCTATAGTTATAAGGTTACCCATATAATAAACAAGCTCGACCTTCCTCATTATTAATACCTTAGTAATTCTATTGAGTAAGTTACAGAAAGAATCCTTGTAATAACGTTCAAATCTTTCCTACTAATATTGTGAATGCGAAAGTTTAGATGTTAGGATAATTTGCATTGTATACTTATACAGCATGACACTCGGCAATTTATGCCCTCCACGTCTATGGTATCATGGTCCAATATGTCGCAGAGGTCACGGTCTGTCGATTTATCGTGCCACGGTACCGTACGATATTGCAATATGCGGTCCTCAGCTCAAGTACCTACAAAGCTCCACTTCTAACAACATCTAAGCCTACTGGTTTAAAAAAAAGTATACAGCAATGAAGCTGCTATGAGTCGTTTGAATTAAATACCTAACAAAACTCGACAGTTTTCAAATAAATAGAGCTCTACTACGTCACTCCCTTATTTAAAATACCTACAACATTAAAGCATAAAATCAGTAGATTTCTAATTTTCACCTACCGAAACTGTTACATGTTTGGTTAGGTATTAAATTCGAGCGTCTCTTTGCAGCTTCGGTACTGTTTTATTTATACTGTGCCGAAGCTAAGCTTTAGACCGTCTCAGTTTAATTGTCATAAAAACTTTAAATTATTTATACACTAGCTGACCCGGCTAACTTTGTTCCGCCTTGGAGGCAAAAAAATCCTATTCTAAAAAAAATGGAGGAATCATTATGTCCGTCTCCGGGTTCTAAGCTACCTCCCCACCAATTTTTAGCCGTTCTTGAGTTATAAATAGTGTAACTAACACGACTTTCTTTTATATATATAGATAGAAGATAGATATTATAGGTAACGTTCTGTGAATAATTACAAATTAGATACGTCCACCCACACCATCTCGTAAACGTTAAACGTAAACGCAATTTTAACAAAATGGAAATAGAAATCCCGTTCTCCCAAAGTTCACGACACTTAGCAGAGATCGTTTTCCGATAAAACTTTGAGTTATCTTTTCAATTGCTTCATTTCCTTATATTTGCGTTCATTTTAAGCAGCTTTCCTTTTTGATATCTTAAACCCACTTAAAAGATGTATAAAAGGTCAATAGCTATGGAGACGATGGGTGTTGGAGGATCAAGCTAGTCCTAAAATGAATGCCTTTGTCCATCATTTCTATATGAAACTTGCAAGGCTCCTCAATGTGGCATCGAAATAAGACCATAGGGTTGGCGGTTTTTCTCTCAAAGTGTGAGCTTGGCTACCCATTTTGAGAATGTCGTCGCCTGTATCTTGGGGACCATGCTGTGGAGGGAGGCCCTGAAGGGTGAGTTTTAGGGTTCTAATAAATATTACTAATAAACGTCGTCAGATAAACTTATCCAGGTTGGTTAGTCTAGAAAGGTTTTACACAAATATTTGAGAAACATCTTGTGAGAAGATCGTTTGAGAAACACGTGCACGGGGTTTGCATCGGAAAACAGAGTGTGAAAGCGAAGCGAATAGTATACTAAAACAAAATAAAAGAGACAGTTAAACAAATTGCTCTCCACTATCTCACCCACCACTAAGTAAACCAATGTTAGGTATCGAAAACCAATATAGGTAGGTATATGTAGGTAGGTACCTATATGTATATACAAAGAAAATCTTTACTTAGTATAGTTTAAGTAACCATTAAATGTCTCTGAGTGCGGCGGTAAGTTTCTTAAGTCGACGACCTCTGTGGCGCGTCGTGCGAAAGCACGATTGCAATGCAGAAGGTTGCGGGTTCGATTCCGGCCGGGTGCAGGTATTTATGCTTAAAAAATAAATATTTGTCTCTAGTCTGGGTGTCCCTCTATGTATAATATGTATGTATTTACAAAAGAAAAATAAATATATGTAGTATATCCGTTGTCTAGTCACCGTAACACAAGCTTAGTCGCTTACCACGGGGCTAGATGGCGATGTGTGTTGTTCACAGAATTTATTATTTATTTATTTATTTAAGTAGAGTAGGTAGTAAACGCGCGCCGCGGCGCTCTCACAAATACCTATGATTTTCTAGCAGGTATCTACTTAATTCCATATAGGTATAGGTAGTATTATGTATATACGTTATCTAGTCACCAAAACACAAGCATAGTAGCTTACCATTGGTCTAGGTGGTATTCACCAGATTTATAAAAAAAATATGTTATAATAGCTGGCGCCCAGAACTGCTACCTACCAAAACTTTTGCATTTGATTCAAAATTGTATCTGAATCTTGGGTGGCGCAAGTGGGGCTAAGAATATGAACATACCACACAATACCACAGAAAACAAGTATTATGTGGTTTTAGGGGGTCCATATTGGCTCACATAAAATTCTAAGTCATATTCTTTGTCTTACTATCGATTTGTGTTCATAATAATCACTCTTCATAATTTTACTTTTCATACTTTTTTTATTCAGACATTTTTATTACTACCATCGGAGCTCATAACAGTTAGTGAATATATTTTTTTTATTCATACTGTTACTACCAAGAACATTTTAAAATCATAATTTTATTTTTCAGATTTCATTTTCTTCATAACATTCATGATCATATTACTATAATTCATAATGTGTTACTAAGATTATTTATATTAATAAAGGCAACTGTAACAAAACTTCTTTTATGAACTACCCCATTATCAAACTCTAACGGAAATTTTCGATTGTTTTTGACTTGTGTTCTGTCAATCTTCATAAAAACGCTTTTTTTATGTATAGTATTAGGCGCATTGGCGACCGCTGCCGCGGCACGCTCGCTACGCTCGCTCGCCAAAGCGCTGCGTGTAATCATGTTCTAACATAAACCTTACCTATCCGAGTCGGTGTGCTCCGTGTATATTTTTCCAAGTTCGAGTACCGCGTTGTACTCGAACTTGAAAAAAAATACACGTTAAGATAACAATAGTAGGCGAAACAAATGTATGAATTTAGACATTATGATTTTCAATAATATGGATAAAAAACTTATGATTAAGAAATTTATTAAAACAAATGTTAGTAAAAACGAAATTCATAGTAGTGATATTATTAATTTCAATGATTATGTATTTTAAATTTTATGTTTTAAAAAAAATATGAAGAATGGTCATTATGATTTAAAATGGTATGTGAAACATTTTCGGACCTCCGATGTTAGGAGTTAAAAAATTATGTAAGACGATCCGCCCCCGGTTTTAGGAGTACAAGTATTTCAAGTTTTACCTCAATTACCTAATCCTTAAAATATTTGTTTATTTACCTATGTAAATTGTTAGTGCAAGTTTTTTTGATGACTAAATTTATTTATTTAGATAAAGTAGGTGCCACGTCTTTGTACATACCTACCTACATACAAGTCAATGAAACAAATGCCCTTTAACGAGTAAAAAAAATACATTGTTCCGTTATTTTTTACCAGAACTACTTGTACTATTTATGTATTCTGTGCCAGAACTTGGTTAAAAATAGTTAAAATATACCTACCAACTTCTGGTAAAAAAAAACTGGTTTGCCTACCTCTTGTTATATCGATAACAAGAGGTCGATTTATTTCATGACATATAATTGCACACCGTTTCATCTAGGAGCAACTAGGCTTGTGTTAGGGTGCCCATATTTCATACTAACGTACCTACTCTATACGGCAGGTATATTACACATACCTAGGTAAACATTCATCTTAGACTACTAATAACAGAAAGTGACCATTTTCTGACCTTACAAGCCTGGTGGCTTAGTTTGGGGCGAGGTAGCTCTGCGTTATCTATATTTCCTATGATATTATTCTGTAAGTGTATATTTTTCCTTAGGTATGTAAATACTTTTAAGCATAGTATATGATTATTATATTCCACCGGAAACCCGCAACCTTCTCCGTAAAGCCGTGTACTCACTAGTGAGCTGCAACCGTTGCATGTTCTGTAATAATAATAAAATAAAAACTTTAAAAAAAAGTGTACCTATGCCTATACTTCGTTTTTTAATTTTAGACTACGATCTAACGTTTAAGTTCTTTGTATTTGACGTTTTGTCAAATCATAGTCTACAATTAAAAAACGAAGTATACTTGTTTTGCGAGCTTGCAACGAGCGGCTCAAAGCGTAAGCGAGCCGTCGCGTCGCGCGTCGGTTGTCGGATACGTACACACTACAACTTCAGTGACTAGGTACCCGGCTTAACAGATGGAAGTGACTATTTTTCTGTAAATTGAAGAGAATTTAACTTAAAATAACAATATATTTAAGTAATATAAGTTACCTTACATTATGCTATAATATTTAGAAAGAATCTTGAATACAACGCAGTTTTCTCTTGTACCTACCAACGTATTTTAAATTGCATTTACTTCTAATTGAATGTAGATAGAAAATAAGCATAATATTTAAGCTTTCATAACGATTGTGAAGTATTTAAAAAATACTACTAAGTATCGTATGATGAAGAAATTGTAAGAAATCAAAATATATCAATGTATAGAACGCCACAAAGAATATGTGCTCATTTTTGTATTCTTATTGTAAAAAATATTGGGAATTATAATAACATGTTATTTATAATTATTGTTACTTATTTTATCAATTACCTACCTATGCTTCGTTTTTTCAATTGTGATTTGACACATTTTCCTGAAGAAAAAATGTCAAGTACAAAAAACTAAAACGTCAGATTGTAGTCTGAAATTAAATTAAAAAAAAAGTAGCTTCTTTGAGCTTCGGAAGGCACGTTAAGCAGGTGGTCCCAGTTGTGATCTCCGATAGCAGTTGTTAGGTCAAATTAGAGGCTTTAGCGCCCTAAGGTTCGGTCAGATACCAGGTCGCCACCTGAAAACTCATTAACACTACGTATATTACCTGTTATATTACCAACATAGCCGATTTTCGACCACTTTATTTATATATAAATGGATGGCTCTATTTTCTCTGAAACTGCTACGACTACAGATGTTATGTTATTTCAACAAGACCTAAAGTCAATGTACAAATAAGCCCCCTTATTGCTTAAAAATGGATTTCTTACAGGTAACCGCTAATCTCTCAATATAACAATACCTTTTAGATCATTGTCAATATCTATACTCTATATATAGGTATACAAATATACTTATATACCTAAACTCAACAAGTGGACCGATTTGACACCATTAGAAAGCTACATTCACCCTGAGTAACATAGGCTACTTTTGATTCCGATGTTCCCACGCGATAGGGACTTACGCGGGTGAGACCGCGGGACACAGCTATTATATATAGTCAAAAGCAGGTAATAAAATACATGTTTAAAAACAGTAGCAAACAAATCTAAGTTGTTTGAATATAACTTAGATTTGTTTGCATAGAATACCTACATACCTACCTACCTATCTATGTTCCAAACATCTAGACGTGATGAATTTTTGATACTAGTACCTACATAGCAATAGTTCTCCAAGTTGGCCGACTGCCAGGCGCGTAAGTAGAATCACTTGTCGCATCACAAACTGCAAACACGAAACCCAGGGCGAGAACATTACGAGAGAATATAATAAAATGCTGCAACAACAAAAGGGAAGATTTATAACGGAAGTTTAAAATGTGCAACGGGGAACTCTACTATTTTCCGAGTCGCGTATAGTTTATGTCATTATTTAGCTATTTAAATGTCAATCGTTCGGCGAACAGTAGACCTCGCGGACTTTTTGACGTGAAACATCTATAGGCGAGGGTAAACCTATAATTTGCCGCCTCGCCACGCTATGTATGTATAATATGCAGGTACTATACGTAGCGAGTCGATGTTTCACATCTGTCAGGCGTCCCGTGACGGCTCATATTTTTTGATGTGCAACATCTATAGGCGCAAGTAAACCTAAAAATTCGCGTGGCGATACAGGGCATCGCGACGCCTCGCCACGCTATAAGTATATACCTACCTATATGATGGAATATATGTACTATTATATTACGTAGCGAGTCGATTTTTCACATCTGCCAGGCGTCCCGTGTTTTATTCATAGGTATTTTAACCACCTTCAAAAATCAGGAAATTTTCAAAGAAGGTGTTTTCAGGAGAGCGCCATCAAAAATTTACCTTGTAATATGATAAAGGATATTTAGATAAAGGGCCTCTTTTTTATAGGTCGAGAAGTCGAAAAGCAAGCGATTGACTTAATCTAGAAGAGCTTAGCTTTTCTCCTCATCGCGTAAGTTCCGATTCCGCGGGAACATCGGTATATAATGTAGCATTTATGTTAATCCAGATCTCCAGCTGCAGATAGCTAATTATTAGTATCCCAAGTTTTATCGTAATCAGTATTACTTGTGTGAAAAATAAACAAACCATTTGTTTATTTGCATATGTACTTTACACACAAAATTTTACATTAATAATATTAGCAGGATAGGAAATAAATCCCTTCACTATATTAAGTTTATTAATAATAGCCACACAATAAGGCTATTATTAATAAACTTCACTTTAATAAACGTGAAGTAAGGTCGGAGTAGTGAGAATTTGTTTTGTCTTTTTCTGTAACAAGGACTTTCAAAGTTGACAGACAGAAAAATCTACAAGGATTCCGTTTTTTTGCCATTTGACTACGGAGCCCTAACAAAAAGTGGTAAAGTTACTTAGACCTTACTCCTAAAGCTATACAATGACGCTTGTTGTCATAACAACGAGTAGGTATCAGTGTTATATATTAATTTTACTATTTCACGCTTGGTCCAGTGTTTATTTTAGTGTTCCGTACCCATTGTGATAAACTCGCGCTTTTCCGGTTTTTTCTTTATTTTATTTTTCGTTTTAGTTTAGTATTATACTTATTTACTTATCTGTTTTATTGTGTCGTTGTTTTCCGTGTGCGTGACCAAATAAAAGTATTCTCTTGGAATTGGATAATTACAAATCAAAATAGGAAACGACGACAAAACGAAAAAGTAATAACAATTCGTAAAAAGCTATCCAAGTTTAGTTTCGTAAACGTAAGTCTACCGTCATTCTTTAAAATGCGGACTAATAGTACAATTAGACTTCTACTCATTGATGTTCCTGGGCGATATTAAATACACATTAATCAAAATTCAAAGCCAGCTAAGCCTAAATTAAAATCCAAAACAAACATGGTAGACCGAGCGGCTACAGTCTATATTTCTATGGTATCGAGTTCCATTAAATATGTATACCTAAGTATTAAGAATAAATAGTAAGGTGTAGTGGGGTAAATCTGAAATAACTTATTAAATGGGGTAAATCCTAATTTATTCAAAAATGGATTTAATATCACTCTGATTAAAGGTCTATTCTGTATTCACCCCACTTTCAGAGTTACCCCAGTACACCTTAACTGAAATGTAAATGATGTATCTCCTTTGTGATTTTTAGAACAAAATGGATGTTCTTTGCAGTTGGTAAGTTTTTATTATAAAAATATCATGACTAGTTATCACAGAAATCCTACCAATATTATAAATGCGATGTTTTAATAGCTGGAGACCTGAATTAACACATAGCCTACTTTTACCCCGATATTCCCGCGGCATCGGGGCTTACGCGGGTGAAACAGCAGCTACTGCAACCATAGAAGCTGCGAAAATATAACGTTTCGTTTCATAAAATCTAAACTATCTACCTCAGTACCTATCTATTATTTTCCGAAATGGCTAATAAATAAAGACAAACGCTCCTTCAGGTATTTATTTATTTTGTATAAGTTATTGTTCACCGTAAAATACCCTTGAATTTTATCGTTCAGTCAATACTGTTTCCAAACAGCATTTGAGTAGCCATTCATTTGTCATCATTAAGCTGTGTACAGAGCAGCAGTTTCAGTCGCACTACACAGGCTGTTCGAGTTAACGAAATAATGGTGATTTGTCAATTGACGCAGGTTGTATCAGTCGGGCTTTGCAGGTCTGTGTAGAGCCTTACTCGTCAGTGGAGTTAATTAATTTATGAACGTTTGTTTCTGTAATGGTGCACGGATGTTTATTGAGCTTATTTCTGGAGACAAATTAGCTAAGTTGGGAATCATTAATAGTACCTACCTACGTATCTACTGCTTGTACTAATCATTACTAAGTGTACTAAGTTAAACGGAATTCTTATCGAAACATCAACGGCATCGAGACTTGTGCGAATTAATGTTGAGGGACAGAGCTAGTAAAAGATAATAGCAACATAAGATCAAAAAGAGTATAGTCAAGTAAGATCGGATACGGGGGAAACCCGTATGACTGAAATATCTCCCAAAATAGGTGATATTTTTTTAGTGTTAGCCACGGTGTTTACCCCGCAACAATCTGTGGCATCCGACAGTTGCAATGTCACCTAGTTTGGGAGAAATTTGAGTCATACGGTTTTCCTCCGTATCCGATCTTACCTGACACTATACTCTTATTGAAACCGAAGTTAGAAGAAGTTGCTCCCTGGTGTGGTGTAGGTGCTAAACTGGTATTAGATTATTCAGTAATGGATTACCGGAAGTTTGTGGTGATTATGTCGCAGTTTCAACTCGAAAGGGTTTAGAATTAGTTTGACTGTAAAATTCAGTCGAAAGTAGGTAGGTAATTTGACGGACGGACGGAAAACAAAGTAATCATAACATAGATATATCTAAGGGTTCCATTTTTACCTTTTAAGATACGAAATGAAAGAAAAGAAGCTTCGCTTGCGTGTTTGGTTTCCGTTACTGAATACAACAGTCAAAACGAGTTGAAAAACTAGAACGCTGACGGGTTTTGACTGTAACATTTATAATTTTATATTTTCCCGGGTAAGAATCACGCGATCGCGTGATTTTTACTTTTTAATTCTCTTACCTCGACGTTTTGACCATGTTGCAACGGTCTTGGTCGCGAGGGGACTGGAGCTGCGGCGGGTGTCGTCCTCTATTTATAGCCGTCGTGTACCGGCTATTGTTGAAACTTGTGGGTAGGTGGACTACCCACATTTTTAAAGTTCGCTATAATCTAAGGGCGGCGACACACTACACTCACAACATCCGAAGTTTTTTGCTGAGATTTATCGCGACACTTACACATCTTAATTACCGGATTCCACGTAGACGAGAGCCTGTAACCACTTTCCCGGTTGAAATTGTGATGTTTTTTAATCTCGACCGCTTCACGAACTATCCTTGGATAGTAATGACAATTATACAATTGTACCTACACATGTTATAATCATAACATAATAAATTTTAGTTGTAATTAAAAATGTAATCGCATACGAGTAAATAAACACTAGCTTCTTTTTTGTGGGATTGTTTGTATCTTACCTAATTACGTTAAAAAAACGCATTAGTTTTTTCAAAAAGTAAAAATGACGCGATTAAGAAAAGAAAAGAAAAGAAGCGTTGAGAAAAGACCATTCAATTCTTACCAAAAATACCGACCTAAAAAACACCCTTTTTAATAAATGAGTTCCCGAAATATCAATACTACAATCAGGTGAAAGGAAACCCTGAAAAGTTCCATGATGGATTAAAGTAGTAGACACAAAAGAATACCTTTCTTAATATTACTACATGAAACTTATTCAATGCAAAACTGTAGGGTCAAATAGGGCTGCCAAAATACGTTTCTTATCCTCACAAATTTCTTCCTAAATCAAGTTACACTCTTAGATTAATTTTTGTTTTTATCTAAGGTTACACTACATTTAAGGGAAGGCCAATGAAATGAGCCTTTAGTTATATTATATATATGTTATATTATTTATATTATATTATTAGCGTATCCTTCCAGTCATTCTTTCTTTTCTCCCAAATACTTAAGTAACATCGTAATGTACCTATTACCCTTTTTTCTCCTGAATGTTGCATAAATAATAGAGCTAGAGCACTCCTTGTAATATTAACTCGTTTGCTGTAAGTGTGTACTTTTGCGCTTTTACATTTTTTAAGTTTTGGGATCTCTATTTCTCACCAGGTGAGGTAAGATCATTTGATCATCATTTTCATTTCAAAAATAATGACAAGAGCATACCTAGTTAGGTACTCATAAACTTACCTAATTTAATTTTTTCCAGGGGTATAAAAATTACAAGTAAGAAAAATAAAAAGTTAACAATATCGAGACTAAGACCCGGGAAAATATAAAATTAAAATCATACTCGTATTTACACATACCTAGGTTTAGATCTAAAGACATTATATTAGGTCTTTACCTATGAAATTGCCGTTTTGAATGGAATAAGTGAAAATACTTATTTTTTAAAACTTTTTTATTTTTGTTATTCAAAGTAATTACCCATGCAATCGACGCATCTTTGCCAAACCATTGGCAGTTTATTGATGGCTTTCTTGTAAAAATAAGCTGGACGGGAGAGAACAAACTCATCAAAGGCATTTTGTACCGCATCTCGGGAATTGAATTTTTTACCCCCTAAAAAGTAGTCTAAATTTTGGAAAAAGTAATAGTCGGTAGGTGCAAGGTCTGGTGAGTATGGCGGATGAGGGAGAGCTTCCAACCCCAGCTCTTGCAGCTTGGAGACAGTCTGTTGTGCAATATGGGGTCGCGCGTTGTCGTGAAGGAGTAGTGGGGACACGACAGATTGACCAAATGTTGGTTACAGATGTGCAAGCTTCTCCATCATTGTCTCCAGTTCTTCACAGTACACATCTGTAGTAATGCTCAAAATGTCATGTTTTTGAAACAAAATGCATTTGAATTTAAAATATTGGTATTCCAACTTCATAGACCTATTATCATCTAGGAAATGGATGACGCTGGACTGAAATTATTTGATATAAGTACCAATTTTTGGAAAATCTCAAGCATCGGGTCGCCCATTATGAACAAATTGATTATAGAAATAGAAACTCATTTATACACGATACAACTAAAACTAATGAATAATTTTGACTACATACACCATTTGTTACGAATAGGACCCCAACTGCAAAGGACAATTATGTCTTTATTATACCTACAACACATCCCACCCTTCACCTTCTATGACTTCTTGTCCATCCAAAAGTTGCCTGAAAGAAATCGCTTTCAGTGATAAAGCCATGATTTAAAGATGTAGCAAAAGCCGTAAATTCAAGTCTGTAAACAAATTTCCTTGAAAATCTTCTACTTTACTCTTGTGCAAAATTAACTTACCTAGCTCAGGTAGGTATACTCTTGAACTTGTCCAGTTATTCGTAAAGACTTTTAGATTTCTTAAAATTAAATTTCTTATTTAATACTTGACTGCACACGATAAAGGGAACTCCATAAAATCTAATATTTATTGCACTAAAACTGTCTTAACTTGCATCCTACAGTAAATAAAAGTAAGCGGAAGTTAAATATAAATGCATGTTATCCTCTTATTGCAGCCAGTGCGATGGAAATACAAACTCGAATATAATTAAACTTGCAGCGTCCCGCGGTTTCACCAGCGTAAGTCCAGCGCGAGATTTTCTACAAACCCTAGTCCCTTTTGTAGTGAATACACTAAGTACAAAGAACACACTCTACAAATTTCATATCTTTAGGACCAGAGCGGTTTGTGCTTTGCGTTGATTTTATAAATCAGACAGGACTTTAAATTTTTAGATACGTAAGATTTTTGGATACGTTTAGATAATTTTAGTTACTTATAAACGATGGCAAAGTTTAAGTAACGTTTGTCATTGTCTGTTTACTTTGAAACTTTATGTCACAGTAAAAGACAAACGATACATTGTTTTATGCAGCTGTTAATAAGTAAGGGGTATAATGTATAGGAATTTCTTTACAAAAATACGCCGTGAAAAAAGCGTGAAAAAGATATTTATGGAACAGGAAATACATTTCCCGCCTTTTGAAAATATGATAAATATAACAAAATCAATTCAATAAATTCATTTTAGAAGAGACCGTAGTTCACTTTATACAAATTTTATCTTCTTCTCAAATCTATCTACCGACCTACTTGCATATCTCTACATCATCACTTCATAGTTGAGGCTTCAGTTTGTTATTCGAGGTAGTCAGCTCTCTTTAGACCGTAGAATTTACCTAATCTCACAGTAAAACACAGCCTGGGCTACGGAATTCTTAGAATTACTTACTAGATTCGGTTTATTCCACTTTGATCACCCGGGTGAAGGAAGTGGACATTTTAGTGTCTTCAAATCATCTTCGAATTATATCACCCAGGTTAAATCAGTCGACATAAGTAGTGTCCTATGATCACCTTGGATTTAAATCACCCAGGTGAACAAAGGCGACTTTATTTTTTCGTGTAGTGGACTTTTATCACCCACTAAACTAGGCTAATAAATACTTCCAAATTAACAGACAACTTAATATTCACAAGAAGAACAGTGTATATACAGGATTATGGGAAACGAATTATGAAAGCGGATCTGGGCTACCTTTGAGGACACTAAAATTTCCACCTCCTTCACCCAGGTGATATCACCCTGGTGATCAAAGTGGAATAAACCCTAGATTCTACACTTCAAACGAGGAACTCCAAACACAGCATAAGCATCGGCGCCGTGATTCTGACCGTGCGCCTCAAAAACTCAGCACTTTCGGTATGTAGGTAGGTATGTATATGTACCTACTTATTATACAACCTCGAATAGTGTTGTATAGATAGTCGTGTGCGCGTAATTAGGTACGTCCCGTATGTAGGTTTTAATTTTAAAATTAGAAAGACTGCTAGCGAATCAGCTTTATATCTCAACTAACTTTCCCATGTAGTTTCACCCTTGTTAATTCCTAATTATTAGTATTTCGACAAACGGTACAAACTTAGTCGACTTTCCTTAATCATTTTTTTATAAATTTTATTTTTTTCTAATTAGAAAATGAAAAAAAAAATCAAAACGTAGGGGCACGCTCATGGCAGATATAGGTTTTATAGTACAAATATATTTGCTCTAATCTCTTTTTCCAGGGAAGAAATAGTCAACTACGTTTGTATGTAGAAAGAGTAGGTAGACTTTCTATTCCTCTTTAACTCGCACTATACGAAGGGCAGGCAGACTCAAACGCTAGCTCGCACTGTGAAGACGAGCTTTAAGATTCCATTTAGTGGGATATTGATCAAAAACCCACTATTTTCCTACATTATATAATACCAAAATAGTTAAAGAACTCTTCTGCCTTAAATTTGTATTGTGCGAAAGCACTAGGGTAGATACCGCGACTGCCACTAGACCCAAGGTCGTGGGCGCGACCGCGCCTTTTTCTTTAAGAAAAAATTAAGTGCGCTATTAACATCGCTCTTACGGTGAAGGAAAACATCGTGAGGAAACCCACAGTCTAAATTCACGCAAAAACGCCCAGTTATAGGGCTAGTTGCGGAAACACACATTAAAAGTAAGTAAGCTGTGGTATTTTTATAACGAATAAGCGTTAGATCATTCGAACAGTTCTTTATATCTTATCTTCTTCTTCCTGATTGAAAAGCCCTAGCGGTCTTAATGTGAAGCTTCAACTCTTTATATAGGTAAAAGTTTCACGTTAACGCAAACGTGAAAGTTTACGTATACTCCCACTGCAGGTGCCAACATACGTTACAAACATAACCATTATTATATTATGACTCGCTCCAAATATCGTAAATAACATAAAGTGAAGGCGATAGCATTACGCCAGTTACGGACGACGTTATCGGCTGACGCGATGTCTTGTCCAAGTCCATTATACAAAAAGGCTTTGTGGGCGAAAAGCGTTATAAGTCGGAAGTTGCATAACTTTAAGCTCTAGTGACGCTTTCTCAAAATAACCTGTCTAAACTAATGTTATAAAGAGGAAATATTTATTTGTTTGTTTGTAACGAACAGGCTCCAAAACTACAGGGCCGATTACAAAAACTCTTTCACCCATAGAAAGCTACATTATCGAGGAGTCTCATATTCGATCTCGATATTTCAACGGGATCGGGACTTACGCGGGTGAAGCTAGTTAGATATATGTGAGTATATATTACGTGGTAAGTAAACTATAAATAGGTAGGTACCTACAAGGCTGTCTTTTTTATGTAACGTTTAATTTTTAATTAAGAATTTTATTTTTAAAGAGTTGCCTAGTTTTTGGAAAATTCCAAAATTCGGAGCCTCTAAAAGTTCTTATTTTTAAAGATATACAAAACGCAATTTTTAACACACTTTACAAACCAATTGAATAAATAAATAGTACCCTATCTACCTACCTATTTATCTGTAGGTACTCGACTTATACTTTACCTACTTAATCTAGAAATCGTAACTATGTATGAAACCCTACAATAGATATTAAAGACAAACTTTTCACATTATCTTAATTCAGATACGGTAGGTACTTAAAAAAGATAAACTCATTTCGTATGCTCCCATACATCATAACTAGGTATTACGACATTCCGTGCTCAGTAAATCAAACTAAATTACTTCAGTACGAGTAGCTGAAACAGAGGTAGGCTGTAATAAACATTAAGTTAAGGAGTACGTACATTAATTAATTATGAACTCATCAACCATATGTGCGTCTCACAGTGACTTGTATTAATTGAGTGAGGATTTCACTATAGAATGGGAGGTTCTCTTTTCGAAATAATTGATTCGTAGAACCCTAATAATTGATTACTTATCAGAGACCCTTTGTCTATGAAAGTAATAGCTTTACTTAACGTAACGGTTTAGCTTTTTTGCGTGAAGGAGTAACAAACACACAAATGTTTACTTTTATGATAATAAGTATGTGTAGGAAAGTAGGATTTTTCTTTACAAATAAGACGATTAAATAACGGGGTATTTACCATGTTTAAATTTGTAAAACATGGTAAATACAACATTTACAACAGTTATTGTTTTGTTTGTTTAAAATCTTAGGATTTTCCTTTATTTCCTTTTGTAGTAGGTAACCTACTACAAAAGGAAATCCTACTATGATTACTTTCATAGACAAAGGGTCTCTGATAAGTAATCAATTATTAGGGTTCTACGAATCAATTATTTCGAAAAGAGAACCTCCCATTCTATAGTGAAATCCTCACTCAATTAATACAAGTCACTGTGAGACGCACATATGGTTGATGAGTTCATAATTAATTAATGTACGTACTCCTTAACTTAATGTTTATTACAGCCTACCTCTGTTTCAGCTACTCGTACTGAAGTAATTTAGTTTGATTTACTGAGCACGGAATGTCGTAATACCTAGTTATGATGTATGGGAGCATACGAAATGAGTTTATCTTTTTTAAGTACCGTATCTGAATTAAGATAATGTGAAAAGTTTGTCTTTAATATCTATTGTAGGGTTTCATACATAGTTAAGGAATAAAATACAGTTCAATATAGATTAAAACTCGTTCGTAAATCGCAATAATATATTGAATAATTGAACTTTAGAGGACACAATCACTAAGCGCACTTAGGAAAGTCCTTTACAAATCAATTCTTCGCATTTTCAGTCAAGAACTTTTCCAATTGATCTTTGTATTGGCCCTCAGGGTCAGCTTGTTTCGACAATATCTCCCAATGGGCGGGGAATTTCTTCTGGATTTGCCTTATGAATCTTGCCACCAGTACCTTTTGTTTCGGTGTGCACTTTGCGCAGCCAGATCGAGACCCTTCAGGTATCCACTCTGCAATACAAAAAACGTTGTTAACCCAAGGACATCATTATAAAACTCGAGTACAAAATGAAAGCAAGAGTCAGAGTTCGGATGTTTCGAGAACAATCATTAGACCATGACAGGTAAGCATTTTCAAGATTTTTCAGTATTTTTTGTTATTCGAAATGTATACTAAGCGTGGCAGTTTCTAAAGGGCAGTAAATAAGTACGTATGACATCTTATAAGAGTGGACGCAGACTACAGACCGACAGATCGGCCAATAGTTATATGATCGTTTATTTACCCCTACGTGTATTTTAAACTCAGAGAAATATGTTGTGATTTTAATTTCGGGAATTTACATGAAACAAATTTCAAGCTGTGTCCCTTTGGCATTCAAAATGGACCTTAACTCTTGTTTCTCCATTTTTATGGAGTTGTAACCTACAGAGATACAAAAAATTCATTCAACACATGAAACTATGCTCTTGAAGATTTTACTCATAGTACTATTAACACACAGATACCGCTAAATGTCATACATACTTAATGATTTTGGCAATCATTCATGATGTACCTACGACTATTATCGGTTATTTACCACTTACTTTTAATATCAGTGCCTTCCGGAGTACACTTCCCGTTTCCTTCGAAGCACAGCGTATACTTCTCCAGCAGGCGATCGTTGCCCAACAGCTCGTCGATATCGAAGTTGTCGTACTTGGTGTCGTAGTGGTTGTCGTCAGGTCGGGCCAGCGCCACCGCGACCAACGCAGCGATGATGATCCAAGACTTCATGGCTGTAACATTGTGAATTCTTATTGATAGACAAGCTGTGTCTAGCGGTTTTACCCGTACCTCGTGGGAATATCGGGATCAAAAGTAGCCTATGTAAGTTACTGATAATGTAGCTTTTTATTAGTAAAAGAATTTTTGAAATCGGATTAGTAGTTTAGAAGATTATTTCCAATATACATACAACACGTTACCAACGTTACCTCTTTATAATATTAGTATAGATGAGCGTCGACCTCAAACCTCAAAACCTCAAATGATGATATGGTCTTAGATGCAGTACGCTCATCTAGAAGTAGGGAGACGGCAGAAGTCCGACCAGTCTTCAACAATGGCTGCACCGGTCTACGTATCGGAACACGTCTTGCAGCTCGCTTGGTGGTACGACTTAGGGGGTGGTAACAAGCCGCGGCCAAAGCCTCCCACCAAGACACCCCTTTTGGTCGCCTTTTACCAGGAGCAGGGGATACCGTAGCCGTATACATTCTTATAAACTCGGGCTACAGGTTATAAATTGTTGCAAACGATGTTATAATAGGGATGCGGTTTACTCCCACGGTTCACCCACAAAAGTCTCGATCACGTGGTAGATTATTAAATACCCTCGTAGATATATACACTTCAAAAAACCTATTAAACTTTCACCTTCCTAAATTAATTAGTCAGTCAATCAGTCAGGACTTTAAATTTAAAATTAAAGTATTTTATATAAATGTAAGGATATTTTACACAGCGGTGTCTGAAACTGAAGTGAAAGCGATACGAGTCTTGTATTGACTGGGACATGTATTAGATGAAATACGCTTGCCCAGCACGTATTTGCCCTTATCACACATATTTCATAACGGAATCGTGATACCATCCGCAGCTTGTTGGCTCCAGCCAGCGCATTAAAACTGTGTTGACAAGTATTTTTTCTAGAATATTTACTAGAATGTTCTAAAGAATTGCGCTTTTATGTTTTGAAACGTCTAGTCCGGCTGCTACGAGGGTACCATTAGGCCAAAATAAGGCCCAGATTTTCAGAGACTTTTCAGGTTTTACTCCTATTAGTAGTGATACCGATATTAGTGATATCTAACCTTTTTAAATTCACACGATTTGTTAACATAGTTACATTTTACCGGGTTACAATAGTCTTGGTCGCGAGGAGACCAAGAAAATAAAAAATAAGATCTGGTAATGTAAAAGTACACTTAATATCTCTATCACTTAAATTTTATAGATGCGTAATACAGCATAGACAAGTACACAGAGAAAAATAAAACTACGTGAACATTGGAATCAAGCTCCCTAAATACGTACCTACTAATGTACAAAAATAATATCTTAATTACATTTTTATTTGAACACTGATAACAATAATCAAAAATTACTTCTTACCTTAATAATTTTTCCTGTGTATCTGTTAAATATTTCGATTTTTATCATTTATATATACCGACATTACGAACAATGAAATTTAAATCCTTGACGTGTGGGATTTTTTTTTGTAACTTTACATAACTCATGCATAATTATTATAACTTATTTAAAATTAACAAAAATACGTAGCAAACATATAACTTTTAATGATTAATCATTTTTATGATGATGATTGTTGTGTCATCGACATACAACATATTATTATTCATTTATAGGTTGTGTAAAGATGCCTGTAATCACAAATTGAACACTTTATATCGAATCGTAACGTACCTAATCGACAGACCACATTAAAAACAAAAGCTGTGATACAAACCCTCCATTTTCATCGGTGATTAAAGATCACTGAACTGAAACTATACAAGTACCTACGTTGGAATTGCTATACCATACAAAATGACATTAGATCTTTGTGCCGCCGATTTGATCTGCGCTATGTTGTGCTGTTGTCGCGAAACTATTAGTTTCATGGAATTCAGTCCGCTATGTCCTGTCCAGTTGTAATGGAGGTCAGTGTTAAAGATGCTTTCAGTGGTGACAAAAACGACCTTACATAATTATAATTATACATTTTAAATATCGAATTTGTAACTAAGAATTTTATAAATTTCTATTCACATATTTCTTAAATTACTGAGTGTACTCGGGATTGGTATTAGTTTCCTCATAGATACTAACTAAGTAAGTATATTAATGGTCCTTTTCAAACTAGTTCATTGTTATTAAATAACCTATATACCTACTATAAAATCAGCAGGCGTAAGCAGTTTTTTGTATAACGTCATTAGTGGGTTAGGTTTAATTAATGTATGTAAAGTATTCTACCTAATGAAAACCATAATTAATTGTTGAAGAAAATTCACAAAATTACCTATCGAGTTATAAAATTAGTACCTAGAATTTAATTCGGAACCCATGCCAATTAATTTATTTTTTGGTGTTTGAGTATAACGTAGTAACTCATTTAAGTAATCATTAATCATGAATCATTAATCATTAATCATTAATCTTCATCATCATTATTCACATTTCTCTTTTTATAAAATATGTATGTTAGTTTATAAGGTATGTATCTATGGGCCTTAGTAGCCTGAAATAAATGATTTATTTATTTATTTATTTATTATTAATCAACTAAGATATTTTTAACTTCTGTATTTTCAAACAAGTTAATTTTGTCTCTTTTTGAAAACAAGGGTGATATTTTTATACAATATTGGAAACACAACAGACAAAAATACTCAACGAAAATAATAGAAAGTTTAAAATGAAGGAATACCATAGGTTGTACAAATGGGCGGCTTTAGCATTGAAAGCAAAATCTTCTAGGCAACCTTTGGATGGAGGAGAACTTATTTAGCTGCGAGTGAGCTGCTGATGAGTAGATAGGTACAGTACCTACCCAACGATTTTATAACAAGTATTACCCGTACCTACTATCATGTATTCTGTGCCAGTATTAACTTTAAAACGGCATTGAATCGTGCACGAGAACTTGATCTCCAGGGTGAGTTGGTAAAGACATTGAAACATCCAGGGATAGGTGGTTAATTAAGGTCGTCACGACAATGTACTCCAGGATTGAGAAACCGTAGCGTGACCCGGCTTATTTACCCAGCAGTTGATTAAGGCAATGTCTAGATATTTAATTACTATCGAAATAGAGACAACACCTCCCACGCGTCAATCTTTCTCGTCCTGCTACGAAGTGAAACTCAGTTCCCGTGTCGATATTCCCTTTTAACTACAACCTTATTATATGGTGTGTTCAAGTCTAGAGGTTTCTTCTAGGCAAGTCCCTCTCGAGTCCAACCATATGGAGTCTTCAAGTCTAGAGGTTTCTTCTAGGCAAGTCCCTCTCGAGTCCAACCATATGGAGTCTTCAAGTCTAGAGGTTTCTTCTAGGCAAGTCCCTCTCGAGTCCAACCATATGGAGTCTTCAAGTCTAGAGGTTTCTTCTAGGCAAGTCCCTCTCGAGTCCAACCATATGGAGTCTTCAAGTCTAGAGGGGATAGGTTTTGTTCTTAGGCAAGCATCTCACATATTCGACTTCATCTATGCGTCTCATCAGGTGAGGTGAGGTCAAATGCTAGCCTTTCACATGTAAAAAAACTACTTACGAGTAGGTACACCTTATGTATGTGGATTTTACTTTTCATTAGCCAATTAATAGGACGCCCTCTGTGGTACGTCAGAATGCAGGAGGTTTTCAGAATGCGGGTTGGATTCCCGCCCGATGCAAGTATTTATGCTTAAAAAGAAATAAATAGGTATTTGTTTCTGGTCTAGATATTTTCTATTAACATACCTATGAAGTATTGTATTTCCAAAAAATATGCATAATTTGTAGTAAGTAAATCCGATGTCAAGTACTCATAGTTTTTTTTTTTCTCGATTTTCCTTTCAACTGCCTTTATTTTTTTAAATGTCTTTAAAGCAATAGCGTGTCCTTTGATTGTCAAGGAGAAGGAGTCTATTTGCCTTAAACACTTGTAATACCCTTAATAATACGATGATTACGGGTATTCGGGACTTAATTGCGTACATCACTTATTCATAGGAAATTTTACGTCCTTGACTAATCTCTAATACTTACATAATAAGTATGTAGGGAAGTAGGTATAAACCCAACGTCCATAGCCTACTAAAGTTAGTTAGCCTTATTAATAAACGTGGAGTAAGGTCGGAGTAGTGAGAACATCTTTTTCCGTGACAAGAACTTTCTAAGTTGACAGACAGAAACAAAAAGTGGTAAAACTACTCCGACCTTACTCCACATTTATTAATAAGGCCAATAAAGCTTAGCTTAGCTCCGCATAGTAGAAATAGTTTTTCCTACATGTGTGCCCTCTATTGTACCTAATACCAAACTATGCCAGTTATGTTCACTTGTGAAACTAACTTTGTTTAGTTAGCGGTGGACACTCGGCTTTGTAATATGCTTATTTTGTTTGTACATTATACGAGAAGCTCCTCGCGGTTTCACACGCGTTAGTACTGATCCCGCGGGATTATCGGAATAAACAGTAGCTTATTTCAAAATACGATATTTAGTGGCTTGTTCACGAGAATTAAAACATTAACATAGTATTTTTTTTATAATAAGTATATCGCATTTTTTAATATTCGTGGTCAATCCGGTTTCATTGCAATTGTTTCAGTAGTTTTTTGCGTGAAGGAGCATAACAAACACAAATATATACACACAAATTTTAATATTGATAGAAAAAATATCAACTAACAATTAACTATTCTTATCCTTCAAACAATCATAAAACAACACGACTAAACTATTAATAGTCTTGGAAAACTTTGACTATGACTTTGAAACAGAACAAAGGCATCAATCTTTTGGCTCTGACGCAGGACGTAACTGCAAGCTATTCGCGAATGACATGAAAAATTGCGATCCTCAATTTGGGTTCCCGCTAAACTTACGACGTATTTTATACCTACCTAGGATCACGTTGGGTATAAGTATAGGTAGGTACATTTGCCATTTTGCGTCGAACCTATTTGTTGACTCTGTGGCTTTTTCATACAAACTTTCACTCGACTTGAAGTTATCATTGTATTAGGCAGATACCAAAGAAATAATAAAAATTATACATAACTAGAGTGGAAATTAAGAGCCGCCCGAAATAATTTTTCACAAAGGAAATGAAAATGACTTTTAACTCCCTCTCTCTCTCTTTATCGTTAAGGTTTTTAATATTTAACCAAAAAAATTGTGCGAAAGAGACAAAGTAATTCACAGCCCTTTTAAGGCACTAAAGTGTCTTAACACAAGCGTCACACAAGCTTAGCAACTAAGTATGTTACTACTAGAAACATTTGTAATGGGTTTGGTAGATTTTATTCAGTGATGTGTCATATAAAACAAGTCGTTTAAATACGCCTCCGTTGATAAATTATAGATTCAAAAAGAGAGGGTAAAAAGACATTTGTCCAATTTTAATGTAAATATTGTTCACCATTTTGTTAGAACAAGACGCTTCTTTAGTTACATTTATCTGGTTTTATCCCAGTCTATATTTTGTAACTATATTTAAAAGTCTTTGGTAGATAGGTACCAACCTACTCAAAGTTTTAGACAGTCCGAAGTTCAGTGTCAAGGGACCCATGAAGTGAAACTTTCTAAAAATCCTTACGCACAGCGAGGGAATTTTGTTTTTCTTATGTCGATGAAACAAAGTTTTGGATGCTTCTTCTAGATGTTTCCAATTTGAAGAATCCAAGTGTAAGTAACTTGTAGCATTACCTAATCAAAATATTTTTTAAGAAGTTTTGTAAGTTTTAACAACTATGAGGCGCGTAACTGTGTAATGTAATCTGACTTGAGCTTATTTTACATTTTTGACATTGAAAATGTTTGTTTTCGTGATCGAGTATAATGCCCCGATTTATTAAATTGTGACATTTGCATATAGTTTCACAGATATGAGAGGTAGGTACATGTCAAAGTAAATACAGGTCAAAGGTAAGTACCTATGTCAAAATTTGCGCCTGTCTGTGCAATTTGAATTTTTAAAATCAATCAATAGGTACCATTATGGTACCATTTTTGATATTTTAAAAATTTGTTTAAATTTAAAAAAAATCGCCGCCTATGATCTAGAATTTCCCAAAAACTTATTTTTTGGGTTCGCTATTCGAGAAATGGAAAAATCGGTGCATAGGTTTTAAATAAGCTACCGTTTGACTCATATAAAGAGGCAGGCAGACAAAAATTGTAGGCTGTAGCGGCCGGCGGCGGTCCCATTACGCGCGAAGTCAGTTGAAAAACAATTTTTTAATTTTATTGTGAGCTATATTAAATATAACTTATAGTTGTGCGTAATGTGAGATCTTTAGTATTTGTGTGATAATTACACCAATAAAAACCAGAATCGGATCTAAATATTTTTTTTACCATCGTTGTATGGGAATTATGCGTCGACTCGCTCGTCAAATTTTAATAGTCCCCTTAAGTAGTAAACTTTTAACTTACTTATCTTATCTTGCTAATTAAAAATAATCATAATTATTACGTTTTTAATACATATAGGCACAGAGTATTGTAAAAGGTACATAATATAATAGTACTAGCTGACCCGGCAAACGTTGTTTTGCCTTATAAATTATAGATAGTAGCCGATTCTCAGACCTACTGAATACGCATATAAAATTTGTTAATCTCTAGTTACAGAGGTAATTCGAACCAAAAGTGTCGGTTTCTCAGCTATTGAAGTTTCTCATCTATCCAGAGTACACTTTACCCTTTTCTATGCCTTTTTTAAGAATTCAGTTATTTATAAGTAATTCTTGTCCATTAAATATATTATAAATATTACAAATATATTAAACTTAAATTTTGTAATAAGGCGTACTATAGCACGTCATCATATTTTGATGAAAAGAATCCATGGACATGATTGTTAACTGCTCCTGTTCAAATTAAAGATATTCCGAAATCACAGTAAAATCTCGACGTTTCAAAACGTACGTATGTAATTGATGTATACGTTCTAAATTAATAAATGAATTTTTGATTTGATACCTTTTTTGCCCGATTACGACAAAAAGAGGTTTGCCATTTTATATTCATTATAAATTTTTCTTCTGTTTTCGCGATGTTGTATAGAAATTATAATCAGTTTAATCGTGTGGTGTTTATTACTTTTAGCATTGTTTCAATTTAAGTAATTCTAAACAATGTTCTAAACCGAAAAATGTCTTTAATTTCCATATTCATCTGTTTTTCAACCATTGATATAGGTAGGTATACGAATACAGTAAGCATACGCCGGTTAAATGTTTTAGTAGGAAGTAGGTAATTTGGTAGTAACGTAATATATTTCGCTCAACAGAAGTCAACAGTAGTACTTTTTATCGGCAAATGTCGACAAAAGAAACTTTTACGGTTATTTTTGATTAACTCATTCGCCCCGAACTGTAGACTTT
The DNA here is from genome assembly GCA_958496205.1 of Idaea biselata. Taxonomy (NCBI): domain Eukaryota; kingdom Metazoa; phylum Arthropoda; class Insecta; order Lepidoptera; family Geometridae; genus Idaea; species Idaea biselata. Next base: position 20,262,698 of record OY292395.1, on the reverse strand, counting down.
ATTCGCCCATTCCTATTCTCCTATTTTCAACGCAATATGAGAGGTTCCATTCGCAAAGTCTTTAAAGAACTATAGTTATTTTCTACTAGATAGGTACTAGGTACTGTTTTCTTTACATAGATAAACAAATGCCTTTTATGTAAAGCATATTTTGACTTCTAACAGATGCTGGTAGCCTGTATTCCTACCATGGGTTGATTTAATCCGTAAATACGTGCAGTGTAACGTTTACCAGATTGATCTTGTGCGTAGCGCAACCACTCTGCCCTTTTCACGGCCACGCATATTATTTTTTGATATTAATAGGGCATAAAATATTATACAATATTTTCTTGTATCTGTATAAATTATGTAATATGTTAATTCTAAAATAAAATATAAAACATAATAGAGGGTAGCGTATTATGTAACTACTTAATTATGTTAACAAATCGTGTGAATTTTATAAGTTTAATACGTATAGTAGCTCGCGATCGCTATTTGTGGCGTCGTTTGGGGGAAGCTAGGCCTATGTTCAGCATAGTGGACGGATAAAGGCTGAGATGATGATGATGACGTAGTAGGCGACAAAGACCAAATAAATAAAGAACGTAGATATAACGATATTGTTCAGTTATATTATAACCACAGCCCTGTATATGCACTTAAAACAGTAAAAATATGTTTTGATGCTTGTTTTTACAAGTTCCGAAATATCTAGACAGCGAAGTTAAGACTGCCTTTTCGTGACCGAATTATAAAACAAATGGAATCCAAATTCACCTTCTGGAAATACGATAGTAAACAGATTGTAACTTTTAACTGCCATAATCTAACGTTAAATGTTTAGATCAGTTACGAGTTAAAGTTGGTAAACATTGAAAGGTCAAGTTTGCCATAGAATTAGCTGTCTCGCCCACTCGTTGGTATGATCTAGGAAAATATCCGGCATTTTACGCTCTATTTTGCCCGTCTTCTTTTGTGGTGAAAAGGATTTGATTAACTTTTTTATCTCACTGTTTGTAATGGCCACGTCCGTAGGGTTTTGTTAAAGTATTGTTTTTCCCCACCTCAACCTTAATAACATGACATTGTACAGTGCAATCTAGCCCCAAACTAAGCAACTTGGCTAGTATACTATCCCCCGTATTTATAGACGAATCTGAGTGATTACTTTGGCTAAGTAATGCCCTGTCTCGCTCTTATTAGTGATTTTTAACATCAACGAAAATGTGACAGACACATTACTTAGACAAGTAATTACTTATTATTGACCATAAATACGAGTGTAAGGGTCCTGGATAATTGATATAATATAATAATACTTTTATTTTTTATTTTAAGGTTTTTCCTACACTTGGATGACTAGTTTTTTGTAGCGCAATTGGTTAGCGCCATACAACGGTTTTGGAAGGTTGTAGGTTCAAGTCCTGTCTTGCAAATTTTTTGGAAAGCATTTAAAGAAAACATCTTTTTATGTAAAAAAAATACAAACTTCCATGTGAAATGTAGGTACATAGGTTCATTCATAATTACCTAAAGAAAACATCGAGAACCAAAACGATCAACATAAATAATTGTTCTGGCGGGAAACGAACCCGCAACCTTTTGTCAAATTCGTCCAAATGTGCCCCAGAGTCTGTATTTAATAATATACCTACGTACATTTAAAGTAAATTTTAGTAAACAATAACTTACCTACAAAAATAGCTTAGTAAAAAATTAAATATTTTAATGCTAGTTTCCTTGCAAACAATATCATTTTTAGTATCTCTCTTATCTTTATGATGTAGAAGACAATTCCTTAGTCATTTTTTTTTATTCATAAAAAATAAATGTTATAGAGTTATTCACAAAAATTCTAATAGAATTTATAATTATCTTATCTCTATGTAAGTTTATTAAGGAAATGACTAAATACCTTCTGTTTAAATTTCTTCAATTTTTATGTTTCTACAAAACGTTTGAAACAAACGGTTGGGTTATAAAATGTTTTATAACTTTTGTGTGTATTCGTCATTAGTTTCGATTTTTTTATGAAATTTTTTTGAATTTTGATCTACCAACCGAAGAATAAACTCTAGGGCTAAGAAATGAAGTATCTATGAGATTTTGGCCATACGTCCAACATCTACAAAAAAATGTTTAGGACAAACAGGAAGAGTACACTTTCAGCGATAAGACCGCCCATTGTGCCACCTTTTTTAAAGTTGTTTTTATTTGTATTGTAAATTATATGGGGTGTACCTACGTGTAATAAAGAATTCATTCAAGCATTTATTAAATAGGTAGACAAGTTTTGAATGTCGTAACCTTCTGGAGGGTTACTACAAGTTATTTTACTTCCTTCGAGGTTACTGCCTGAATTTTTTATTTTAACTTATTAGCATTATTTATTTTTACCCGACTGCAAGGAAATGGTTATGTTTTTCGCGTCTTTCTTGTATGTTTGTAATATTAATTTTGTATAGTGACGTGGCACATAGGTAGTGTTAGAGTTTTTCGTTCGCCCTAAGGACTCTTACTTGACCTAACCTAATGACTGCTATTAGAGATAACAACTGTGAGAGCTAAATGTGCGTTCGGAAACACGGGGGAGCTCGAGTAACTGCTTTTCCACACACATTATTGGTCACTCATCCATCCTATGTAAAGACCGCGACTCGCAGTCGTTACAAGACTGGCTAGCTGATTACGTAATTCTGTTGCTAACAAATCTCGCTTGAAACAATTGAAATTGTTGATTTTTGCGTTTACGGGTATACAATTTGACAGTAACAGTCGCGTGCTTTCATTGCAATGGCAATTTATTAGCGACTGAATAACATGACGTGAAAAAAAATGTCAACTGTCTAGCTATCACGGTTCATGAGAAACAACCTGGTGACAGACGGACAGACAGCGAAGTCTCAGTAATATGGTCCCGTTTTTACCCTTAGGTACGGAACCCTATTGGTATACAATTTTGTTAGCAACATATCTACGTACGTAATCAAGGGGCGGAGCTAGGCCATTGGGTTGCCGTGTAGCCCCAGCAGCGAATAGGGTTACCCCATCTCTTTCCGTAGGTGTCGTAAAAGGCGACTAAGGGATCTGAGGGAGACTAGCAAATCTTAAGTTCTTCCCGCGCTGTGGCGGCCATTAAAATATTGCCCAATCTATTTGCTGAAGGTATTTGGTCAATATGAAGATGATGACTTACCAATTGCGCCGACCCCAGAATTTGGGGTTTAGCGGACCCCGGGCTCCCGAGAGGGATGCAACCGGAACATCGCTCGGATGAGAAGAAGAAGAAGAAGCTAGGCCATCGAGTTCTTCTTAGAAATTATTGGATAAGTACCACACTTTTTAAACTTACACGAGACACACTACACGTATCACGTACTACGTATCACTTACACTTACTTCCCCGTGTCTAATTAAAATGATGCTGGATAAGTTTTAACAAAATAACCCTAATCGGCATTGTTACAGAGTTACAGTTCACCCAGGCAGCCAGTAGTGCGGCAACTTGACGACATTCGTATCACGAAACTTATTTACACCCCGAACACGAATCAATCTACATTTTCTTCAATTTAGAGTGTATTGCTTTGAATTCCTTAGTACCTACTCTAAGGACTCTTTGATACAAGTCTCGAAGAAATTAAATCAGACAGATTTGAAGAATTATGAGGAGAATGTTTTGAAGCTGAATAAGTAGCAAAACAATAATATTTTTTTAATTTTACAGAGCTCAACAAGGTAAAATATCATACAAAAAGTTCACTCTCCATTCTATAAACAGACAGAAAAAAACATGAAGACTTTGTAATACCTCTAACTAACTCATAAAAAAATTTTTAGATACAAAAAAAATGTCGTGGTGATTTCTCTCTCTCTAGAGTTAGATGATTAATCTTATATTTGGTCTGGGTCCTAGAGGGCCCTCTATCTATATCTATATCTATACATATAATAAAATCGTAACTTAGCGGTGTCTGTTTTTGGAAGATATAAAAAAAAGATAAATTGTAGGGGTATCTATTAACGCAGTAGAACCTATTTTTCTATTTTTCTGGTTGTCTGTTTGTCTGTTTGTCTGTTTGTCTGTTTATCTGTTTGTCTGTTTGTGTGTGCCTTTGTGCCCGCTAATCTCAGAAACGGCTTATCCGATTTTAACCAAATTTGGTATGCAGATAGCTTTAGACCCCGATTAACATATAGGCTATTTTTTGTCCGGATATTTTGTCCGGTTATCCGGATAAAGTGATTTTTCTGCTTTTACTTAGTTAGTTTGAATGTTGTATTGAAGAAGTATGTTGTGTGGAATCAATACATGACTAACCGGATATCCGGTCGAAAATTAAAAAAAACCGGATATCCAGTTTTTTTTCAGGAAATTCCTAAAATACCGTATACCTTTGTCTCTCCATATATCCGGATCCTTCGGACATACGGAAATTCTTTATAATGGTTGTTTTTAACCGACTTTAAAAAAAAGAGGATCTGCTCAATTCTACCCGCATATTGTTTGAATGTGAATATGTTCAAACCGTACTCCGGCATATAAAGTCCGATTTCGATCATTCTTTTTTTATTTGGAAAGTGAGAGTCCCGAGTTGGTTCCATAAATTGTTGGTAAAGATCTGATGAGAACCTTCGGAATGATGAGCAGAATAGCATCCCGCAATGCTGTAAATTACTAATTTTTGGACTTCCATCAATAGAATCGGCTTATTAAGAACAAGGTACAAATTGATGGACCACCTGAAACCACCTTCTCAAAAATTCTTCAGTGATTAAAGTTACGGTTACAATTTTGATAATTTTTAGTGGCAGTCGAAAATTCAATAAAAAGGATTAAAAAAATATAGCTGTAATGGGGCAGTTTTACTGAGTAGATGCTGATTGCATGTAGTTTACGTGGCACGATGGCAGCTGTGGATTCTGATTCGAGGGTTCCGCGTTCGAATAAGCCACCGTTCCTTAAAAAGGGAATGCGCCGGTCTGTGCGGCGCATTCCCTTTTTAAGGAACGGTGGCCTACCGAGCCGAGTGATGGCTTCCGATTCGACGGCTGCGCGTTCGAGTCACGAGTCCCGGACACGATGTTACGTTTTACCCTCCAGATGGTCGTCCACCTTGCCGTTGTGAGGGGACTCAGTAGCTGAAAGCTAAGAGGCGCACGAGGTGGGAAACCGGGCTTGCCAGGCTTCTAATCCGTAATCCCGCGTCAGCGGGCTCGGGGGTCCTTTCCGCAAGAAAAGGGCCGCATGGAAGATAACCACTATAAAAAATCACCTCAGCCTCTGGTGGTGAACTCGGTGAGGGAGGGGGGGCTTTATCACCGGCTTTGGGGACCTCGAGACGGTGGCGTGACCGTGCTGAGGGAGGGGAAACGGAGAGGGATTGTCTATCGGGCAGAGGCAGAGATGAGGCTTGGAAAGGCCGCCGTTGTCGGGTAAACCTATGGTAGGGAGCCCAACGAGAGTGGCCTGACAGTGCATAAGGTGCAGTACCCACGTAAAAAAAAGATATCATTTAGTTAAGCTACCCAACTTCAGCTTACATAACAGAAAGTCAGTTGCACTGTATGTTGGAGAGCTTATTTTTATTGTTTTGTCCTTAATTCGAAGTCGGGTTTTGATTTTTTTTAATTTTCGATAAAGGCTACTTCTTATTATATATAAGTAATGCGTATAAGCATGCAACACGTTACCTACCGCTGCGCTGTGCAAAATCTACACTTAAATAGACTCTGCTATGATTCTCTTCTGTTCAGCAACAGACTTCCCTGGTCGTCCGTTCAAGTGTAGACTTTTGCTCAGCGATGGGTAGGTAGTCCGAAAAACGCTGACGAAGTCGCGGGCACAGCTAGTGTATAATATGTATGTATTTACAAAAGAAAAATAAATATAAGTATTATATCCATTGTCTAGTCATCGTAACACAAGCTTAGTCGCTTAACACGAGGCTAGATGGCGCTGTGTGACGTTCACAGAATTAATGATTTATTAATTATAACGTCGTCCAGTATTTAATAATTAAATTAATTACAATAGATCCCGAAACAAAGTTCGGAAACAACGTTAAAGTTTCCCGAGAGATAAAGGAGGTGACGAAAACTTTGTATTTCGAAGTGATTCATTATTCCGTCCACGAACATTAGTCAACTTAATGAAAAACAAACAAATTATCGTTTGCTGTATACGATTTACTATACAGATGAGATACGAATACGAAATTAATTAAGAAAGTACCGGCCAATATATGGCAGTAAAGAAAAATGATCAGAAACAATGATTTTTAGGGTTCCGTACCCAAAGGGTAAAAACAGGACTCTATTATTGAGACTTCGCTGTGTCCGTCTGTCAACTGTGTGTATCTCGTGAACCGTAATAGCTAGACGGTTGAAATTTTCACAGAAGATGTATATCTGTAGCCGCTACAACAACAAATAGTAAAACATGATTTAGAGGTATACAAAAACACAACGATACCGCGATGTATTTTTACGACTAGCGCCATCTAGTGATGGGAGTGATAGACGTTTGCGTTGCGTTCGCGGATTAGTTGGCTCAGTGATCATTTTAGGGTTTGTGATAGTGGTACAGAACCCTTCGTGCGCGACTCCAACTCGCACTTGCCCGGTTTTTATTATAATGTTATTTTTATTACTCAAGTAGATATTCCTTTTGCGTAAAAAAAATACAAAGATTGATCGTCCGTGTCTGCGCGCGGTTCGTGTGTGTGATTCACGTTTTCGCCTATTCAATCTTCATATTAAAGGGCAATGATTAATTTTGTTCGGAGGTTGGCGTCTTTTTTTTTTGCGCAGCCATCCAAATTTTTGCTAGTAATTCGTAGTATTACGTCTATAAATATGATATTTTAAACCTATAGTCCTTTAAGTGATATCGGGGCTGAGCTACAACAGTATGAAAATACTGTTTAAATGGTGATGATATCATCAAAGTAAGAGTAAAATAATACTTTATACCTATTACAAAGTGTGTGTATGGGGTCCACTGGGTGTGTATGGGGTCCAGGGGTGTGTATGGGGTCCACTGGGTGTGTATGGGATCCACTGGGTGTGTATGGGGTCCACTGGGGGGTGTGTCCACTTAAGATCTTTGGGCTCAAGCCAACCTCACCTGCTAGCTTGTTGCACCTGCTGATGAACGGATGAGGCTCTGGCGCAGACTTTCCCTTCGGGGTTGGGAGGTCAGACGGCAGTCGCTCCCGTAAAAGTCAAAATCAGTCAAATCAATATGGAAAGTTGCAAAATAGTTTATGGCCACAGGGATAGGGCGCCGCCGCATAACGGCGCGCAGGAGCTTCGCCTGACTCCTGTGGTAAATGGACGAGGGCTACCGTGCCACGGGCGGGCACGGCCAAACACGTTAGCCCCGAAATACCAGGTAAAACTCCGCTTCGCAACGTGGAACATTGGCACGCTAACCGGACGCGCGAGGGAGCTAGCCGACGTACTTTCCAGGCGGAAGGTGGCCGTGGCGTTCCTACAAGAGACTCGATGGAAAAGCAGCAGATCCCAGCTCATTGGGAATGGCTACAAGCTTATCTACACGGGTGCACCTGGTGGAGAGAACGGGTTGGCTGTGGTGCTCGCTAAGGGGTTCATCATCATCATCATCCGAGCGTTGTTCCCGGTTGCATCTCTCTCGAGAGCCCGGGGTCCGCTTTCCTACTTTTACGTCTCCACTTCGCACGATCTTCGGCATCCCGTGTAGTGAGGCCATTTGCACGCATATCCGATCTCACAACGTCAAGCCAGCACTTCTTGGGTCTTCCCAATCTGCCGCGGCCGGGCGGAGGCGCCATAGCAAGACATTTGTTTCCCACGTAACTAGCCGGTTTCCGTAGAACGTGGCCGTACCACCGTAAGCGGCATTCTTGCAGTTTGTCTGCAATGTCTCGGACATGAAGGCTGCCCCTGATGCGGGAGTTTCTGACGCGGTCTTTTCGCGTCACTCCACACATCCAGCGCAGCATCTTCATCTCCGTGACACGCAGCTCCTGCTTATGTCGCTCAAGCAATGGCCACGCCTCACTACCATACAGATGGACAGGTCTAATGATCGTTTTATAGACCTGTCCCTTCAGTTTAACCGGCATTTTCGGGTCACAGATGACACCAGTTACCTCTCGCCACTTGGCCCAAGCTGCCGAAATGCGGGACTTGACGTCACAATCGATGTCGCCGGACTCGTGAAGCACAGATCCCAAGTACTTAAACTGGTCTGTCCGCTCGACCATGTGACCGTCTACGCAGACAGGTGTGGGATCTGTGGTATTGCTAGCCAAGTATTCGGTCTTCGCTACGTTGAGTTGCAAACCGCCGTTCTCTAGTGACTCTTTCCACACATTTACACGCCTTCCAAGCCGCCCCTTATCCGAGTCCGCTAGCGCAATATCATCAGCATACATGAGCATCCACGGGGGCTGCTCGTGTGCGTCTCGGATGATTACGGACAGTACGTCCAGTATTACGCTAAACAGAAACGGACTTAGGATGGATCCTTGGTGGACTCCGACTGTAATGGGGAAAGATTTAGTGTCACCAACAGCAGTTCGCACCACTGAATCGGAATTTCGGTACATGTCCCTGATGGTTTCAATATAAGTTTCAGGCACCCCTTTGGACCGCAGCGCCCACCAGATCATCACGCGAGCAACACAGTCGAAGGCCTTCTGCAAGTCCAGGAACAGAAAATGCAGAGGCGTATTCTTCGATCTGTATTTCTCCATAACGATCCTTAGGGCGAAAACAGGGTCCATGGTACCATGACCGGGGCGGAAACCATACTGCCCCTCCGAGACAGTGCACTCCTGCCGGATCCGAGAGTCAACTATACGCTCGTAGAGCTTCATGGTGTGGGACATGACCTTTATACCACGATAACTTCCACACTCCTGCACAGATCCCTTGCCCTTGAAAACTGGAGTGATAACACTCAGTCTCCATTGGGCGGGGATTCTGCCGGTCTCGAGTATACGGTTAAAAAGGTTGGTTAAGATGCCCACACCACGAGAACCCATAGCCTTCCATACTTCGATGGGGACTCCATCGGCGCCGACAGCTTTCCGATTCTTCATGCAGCGAAGAGCCTTGCGCACCTCCTCAGGCGTTATCAGTGGCACAAGTCCTAGATTCGGAGCGAGTTCCGGTGGCTGCACCTCTTTATACTGCTTATTGAGCAGCTCGTGGAAATAAGAGCGCCACCTCTCCTTCACCGCGAGGTCCTCGCATAGCAGGTTACCATTAGGATCTTTTACACAGCGGCACTTGAATATGTCCTGTGCCGTTTTAATCCTAGAACGTGCCAACTTATAAATAAGCTTCTGCCCCTCAGACGTTTCCAACTTATCGTACAATGGCTGTAAGTGGTCCCGTCGGGCTCTGGCTACTGCTCTCTTTGTGGCACGTTTGGCAGACCTGTACGCGTCGCGATCTTCAGGAGAGTTGGACGCTTGCCACTTTTTAAAGAGGGCTTTCTTCACCCTAGTCTCCCTCTGGACTGTGTCGTTCCACCACCAAGTTTCCTTGTCACACTTGCGTCCTCCCTTAGACATACCGAGGACCGACCGCGCCGAATCAGCGATAGACACCTGAATCCGGTCCCAGTGTTCCTGTACCGATTCGCCTTCAGCATTGGCACATTTGTCGCCGATCCACCATCTGATTCGGCGCTGACATGGTTTCGGTCGTTTGTCTTTGGTCTTTACACAGAGATCCATGACAAGGATACGGTGTTGGGCAGTGGAGGGTCTCACTGCCCATACCGGGTATGACTTTTCAGTTGGCCACGTTGCCGATATGATGTCTCCTAGTGATTAGAAAATCGATTTGGGTAGCGCGCCCCCCGCTCCTGTAAGTGATCAAGTGGTCGGGCTTCTTTTTGAAATATGTGTTCACGAGTGCCAGGTCGGCAGTGGCACACGTACGCAGAATTTCTTCTCCTTCCGCATTCCGACTGCCATACCCGTAGCCTCCATGAACACGTTCAAATTCCGCCCCCATCTCACCCACATGACCGTTCAGATCACCACCCAAAACGATTCCCTGTGACAACGGGATAGCCCCAAGGACTTCGCCGAGTTTATCCCAAAACGACCTCTTATCAGCGTCGCTACAACCGACCTGTGGCGCGTAAGCACTTACTAAGTGGGTAGGAACCCCCCCAATAAGCACCTTCACGCACATAAGTCGGTCGCTAAAGCGATTCACCTCCAAGATATCGTACTGCAACCCCTCCAGCGAGTACCACAGCCACCCCGTTCTCTCCACCAGGTGCACCCGTGTAGATCGGCTTGTAGCCATTCCCAATAAGCCGGGATCTGCTGCCTTTCCATCGAGTCTTCTGCAGGAACGCTACGGCCACCTTCCGCCTGGAAAGTACGTCGGCTAGCTCCCTCGCTCGTCCGGTTAGCGTGCCAATGTTCCACGTTGCGATGCGGAGTTTCACATCGTGTTTAGGGGCTAACGTGTTTGGCCGTGCCCGCCCGTGGCACGGTAGCCCTCGTCCACTTACCACAGGAGTCAGGCGAAGCTCCTGCGCGCCGTTATGCGGCGGCGCCCTATCCCTGTGGCCATATCTTTCTCGACTTTCCATACTAGATTTGGCGAATTTCGACTTTTACGGAGCGACTGCCGTCTGACCTCCCAACCCCGAAGGGAAAGTCTGCGCCAGAGCCTCGTCCGTTTATCAGCAGGTGCACCAAGCTGGCAGGTGAGGTTGGCTTGGGCCCAACGATCTTAGTGGGCCCTATACACACCCCCCAGTGGACCCATACACACCCAGTGGATTCCATACACACCCAGTGACCCCATACACACCCCTGGACCCCATATACACCCAGTGGACCCCATACACACACTTTGTAATAGGTATAAAGTATTATTTTACTCCTTACTTTGATGATATCATCACCATTTAAACAGTATTTTCATACTGTTGTAGCTCAGCCCCGATATCACTTAGAGGACTATAGGTTTAAAATATCATATTTATAGACGTAATACTACGAATTACTAGCAAAAATTTGGATGGCTGCGCAAAAAAAAAAGACGCCAACCTCCGAACAAAATTAATCATTGCCCTTTAATATGAAGATTGAATAGGCGAAAACGTGAATCACACACACGAACCGCGCGCTCGCTAAGGGGTTGCAGGACGATTCTTGGAGGTGAATAGCTTTAGCGACCGACTTATGTGCGTGAAGGTGCTTATGGGGGGTTCCTACTCACTTAGTAAGTGCTTACGCGCCACAGGTCGGTAGTAGCGACGCTGATAAGAGGTCGTTTTGGGATAGACTCAGCGAGGTCCTTGGGCTATCCCGTTGTCACAGGGAATCGTTTTGGGTGGTGATCTGACGGTCATGTGGGTGAGATGGGGGTGGAATTTGAACGTGTTCATGGAGGCTACGGGTATGGCAGTCGAATGCGGAAGGGGAAGAAATTCTGCGTACGTGTGCCACTGCCGACCTGGCACTCGTGAACACATATTTCAAAAAGAAGCCCGACCATTTGATCACCTACAGTGAGCGGGGGGCGCGCAACCCAAATCGATATTCTAAATCACTAGGAGACACCATATCGAGGGTCTCACTGCCCAACACTGTATCCTTGTCATGGATCTCTGTGTAAAGACCAAATACAAACGTCGGAACCATGTCAGCGCCGAATCAGATGGTGGATGCTTGATGAAGTCAAGTGCCAGATGCTCGCCTCAGCAATCGGCGACAAATGTGCTAATGCTGAAGGCGAATCGGTGCAGGAACACAGGGACAGGATTTAGGTGTCTATCGCTGATTCTGCGCGGTCTGGTCCTCGGTATGTCTAAGGGAGGACGGCTAAGTGTGACAAGGAAACTTGGTGGTGGAACGACACCACCAAGTTTCCTTCTCTCCTTTCCACAGTCCAAGAGGGAGACACTGTTCCTGTGTTCCTGTTTAGGTAATACTGGATGCACTGTCCGTAATCATCCGTGATGCACACGAGCAGCTCCCGTGGATGCTCATGTATGCCGATGATCTTGCGCTGAGCGGATTCGGATAAGGGACGGCTTGGAAGGCGTGTAAATGCGTGGAAATAGTCGCTTGAGAACGGCGGTTTGCAACTCAACGTAGCGAAGACCGAATATTTGGCTAGCAATATCACAGATCCCACACCTGTCTGCGTAGACGGTCACATGGTCGAGCGGACAAACCAGTTTAAGTACTTGGGATCTGTGCTTGACGAGTCCGGCGACATCGATTGTGACGTCAAGTCCCGCATTTCGGCAGCTTGGGCCAAGTGGCGAGAGGTAACTGGTGTCACCTGTGACCCGAAAATGCCGGTTAAACTGAAGGGACAGGTCTATAAAACGATCATTAGACCTGTCCTTTTGTATGGTAGTGAGGCGTGGCCATTGCTTGAGCGACATAAGCCGGAACTGCGTGTCACGGAAGATGAAGATGCTGCGCTTGATGTGTGGAGTGACGCGAAAAAGACCGCGTCAGAAACTCCCGCATCAGGGGCAGCCTTCATGTCCGAGACATTGCAGACAAACTGGAAGAATGCCGCTTACGGTGTACGGCCACGTTCTACGAAACCGGCTAGTTACGTGGGAACAAATGTCTTGCTATGGCGCCTCCGCCCGGCCGCGGCAGATTGGGAAGACCCAAGAGAGTGCTGGCTTGACGTTGTAAGATCGAATATGCGTGCAAATGGCCTCACTACACAGGATGCCGAAGATCGTGCGAAGTGGAGACGTAAAAGTAGGAAAGCGGACCCCGGGCTCTCGAGGAGAGATGGAACCGGAACAACGCTCGGATGATGATGATGATGCAAAGTGAACAGGACTACATGTTAGCCTAATATTTTGAATTTATTTGTACCTACTTTAAATAAATTAAGAAAAGTGTTACTGCATATCTCGATGGTTTTCTACTTATAAAGTTGCGTATAACTCAGCCCCGATATTACTTACAGAGTTGCTGCATAGTGAAAATTGTTTGTCAGGCATAGTTCTTTCAAATAACCTTGTTTGATACGTGGCCGCTAAACTTGAAAA